>JAOXNX010000019.1:12227560-12238045 GCA_028566075.1 Solidago caesia
TACAATAATAAGCCACTTACTTATTACCATATATTAAACCACATAACACATAATCACCAATTTACACAAACATTTACTCATTTAACGAACTATTAACATAAACTTGACTTTGACTAACGGTCAAAGTCAACGATACTACATAAAAGTTCGGGATGTTACAATATGTTCGTTCATTCATTAAGTTTATCAAGAAAATCTCCTAAATCTCGTAATGTGTTGCTTTTAAACTTTAAGTCATTTTCATTAAGTCTTTTATGCCAAGTCTTTGCTTTCAAATCGTTTTGACATATGTTAAACCATTTAGTCTTTCGAGAGCAACTTAAAACGATGAGGAACGAACAACGGACACTCGGAAACATACAAAAAGTCAACTTTAGTCCAAAATCGTGTTGACCAGGTCAACAAAAGTCAAAGTCATGCTACAGTACTCAAGATCGTGCAAAGTTAGGAGGTAAGGTCGTGCGAAATGGGATCCAAGATCGTGCGATCTTAGAATGCGAAACTAGCTAACATCGTGCGACTTTAGAATGCGAATTTAGCCAAGCTCGTGCAAATAGGGAAGCTAAGATCGTGCAAAAACATTTACAACTTTGAAAAAGTGGGATATTTTGCCAAGATCGTGCGATCTTGGGTTTGAACAGTACCTTGGTCGCGGATTCGAGTTTAAATTCATCAAAACGACTCGTATTTGGTTTAGAAATCGACCCAAGTGATAGGTAAACATAACCCCTAAAGTTTTGATACGAAAAACGACCCGAAACACTTGATTTTGAAACTCTAAAAACCGGTCCAACCCTAGATCCGAAAATAATAACTTTTTCTCTAAAATGGTAAGATTCAAGGCATTTCTAGGATAGATCTCATGATTGATTACATAAAACACTTACCAATCGTTATACAAACGAGATTAGACCAAAGATTTACAAGATCTCTAGAGAGAGAAAGTAGATAGAGAGATAGATCTTGAAATGGATGGTGGAAGGAAGAAATAAAGAGTATTTATGTGCCCACATTGGCTCTCTCAAGACTTTACAGTTTTACTCGGAAAACCATTCGTTTTAAGTGAGTCTTTTGACTCGAATCTCATTAAAACATAAAACCGACACCAAAATCTTTATTTTCCATTTTCGTCCGTAACGACTATAAACTTGATATATTTTATCGTTCATAAAATAAACACATTTTATTTTATGACATTAAGTATTTTAAACTTGGCATTTCTATAAGCAACTAGCCATTCATTTTTGAACTCGCATCTCATCATTTAACTCCAATATTAACTATTCACAACTTGAATTATTATGAACTCGTGAAGACTCGATCTCGGATCTCATATATGGACACGCTCGACACGATTGACCAGTACGTTCTGGTGACGGTTGTTACAGTTAGACAAAACCCCAAAACTCCTTTCTAGTTTGGAGATTGACACCACCCTCACCATTTTGAGCAAAGCTCCACCACCTTGCTACCACCCTACATGCCATCCTAGAGCCACCCTAATGTCACCACCTTTGACCACCTAGGTATCCAAAACAACAACCTTATGACCATGCAAAACCACCTCCCCACATCTTCCATGACCACCCTTCTTCTTCTATAAATAGCACCAGCCATTTCACTTCTCTTCACACCATCAACACATTCAAATCTTTCTTGTTTCCCTTCTTTCTTCTTCTCGGCAGAAACCATATCCACAACACCATCACCTTCTTGAGTAAATAAAAATTTTGTTTACTAATGGCAGGCAAATATAATACACTTCCATAATAAACTCCACCAATTTTTGTTTTGCGAGTAGCAATAGTACAAGAAGGCACCACCTCATAAGATTGGGTAGAAACATTTTCCAAGTCCACCACCTTTAATTTTCTTTATCTTCTTCTCGGCCAACCCTTCCACAAAGAATGTAAGTACCTCATATGTTGTTCTCCCTCTTTTCTTTTCTTTAGTCATTCGAACAGTACCCACAAGGGTTATGCAAAACTCACAAGTTGTTTTGTTTCTCTTTTGAGGCTCCCAAACCATAGAACCCAAGAAGCTAAGGAAAACTTGTCTAGTCTCTTTGGTTCTAAAGTGGATAGGCAACAAACTTATTCTCAATCGATCATAAGATTTCACGTCGAATACATTACTCATTCTTTCCATTTTTTTTATAACTATAGGTCTCGACTATTAGGCTCTCGCAAATGCAATCACGTGGTCTCAAGATACTTGAACTCTTGCTCTACTTGTCTCACATTTTAAGGCCCTTCCATCGTTGTATATAAGATCTTAGAGCCTTGTTCAATTCCTCTTATTTTTATAGAATATGTCACTCGGAAAACATAATATGTATGTATAGCTTAGATACAATTTTAATCATTTAGGGAACTTTGTGGTTAACTAGATTGCTAATAAGTAAAAGTCCATAACTTAATACTTATAAAAATGACTAGTATACATGTGTAAATGTATGGCATATATATTAACTCACAACTCACACTAATTACTACATAAGTATATTACATGTGTAATTAAAACCAAGACTCAACAAATAGAATTAATAAATGCTAAGGTTAGTAAAATGACTCTTTTTCCATTAAAGTTTTACGTATACATCAATAAGGACACTTATGTGTGCTATGCTGTATGTTTTTTGTTTGTTTGTCCTTTTTGTCTTTTCTACCCTTTTATTTAATGCAGATAGATGATACGCGACCAACAGGTATGGTTTCTTACCCCTTACTTTTCTCTTGTTCTTTAACCGTTTGGCCGGAGGTCCTATTGGAAGCAGTCTCTGTACCTTTGGGTAGAAGCAAGACTGTCTACATCTCACCTCCCCCATACCCCGCTTATGCAGGGATTGGGTATTGTTGTTGTTGTTGTTGTTGTTGTTGTAGCTTTACACTTGTCTAATTCTAGAAAAAGTGCAATGCTCCATTTATTTGAGACCCCAATGACGGATTAAAATCGAATTTTGAAAACAGAAGAACGATTCAGAACATCAAATCTATCTTAATCCTAACATCATGAAGTAATTCTTGGCAAAAAAAAAAACTAGGAAAAAAGAATATCTGCCCGAATAACAACCATACCTGATGTTTTTCTTTCCATCTTGGGAAGAAGCTTGTGCCCAACAATGCGAACAAATGATCTCTCATCTCATCGTTCGTCACCAACAAGCATTTGCTACTTATAGCAGCATATAACCAATACCTGGGAAAGAACAATAAACGTTGTGTAAAAGAAATGAATTATGATTGGATGACCGTGTCAGTTTTTAAGATACACAAACTACACGTGACTGCATTCAACTTTACTACCCCTTGTGGTATTGTATGTACTGGACAAAAAGATGTCCTTTTGTAGATATCAAATTTCCAAACTTGCTATTGTATGTAGCCGATTACCTCTTCATAAAAAATATCAGATTCTTTACAACGTGGCAACCTATACCCTGCCATGTCATCAGAACCGGTGCCAACTCACCAATTAATATGTTATAGGATGTCAAATACCTTTGGTGACTTGGTCCATTACATAAACAAAAGCAGCAGGTGTAAAGTAAAACACATCCCTTTTTATAATTAGGTGGCCTGTTTGTTGCTTTTGCTAATATGTTATAGGATGTCAAATACCTACGATAGCAATATTTGAACGTTTGGTCGCAGATGTAAAGTAAAACACGTCCCGTTTTATAATTAGGCGGCCTGTTTGTTGCTTTTGCAATGTTTTGGTGGTTTTGCATACATTATCCCTTTTTAACCATATACATAACAAATTAGTTAATTATAAGATTCAAAAAACTTGATACAAAAATATGTTTACCGGCCGGCTCAACCCATTTAAGTTATATTAATTTGACCTGTCACCCATTAGTCTCACTCTCTTGCAGACTTCAAGTTATAAGTTTTTAACAGCTTCATTGTGATTCTGATTTGAAGTACTATTTTAAATTTATACAAACTTGTCTTAACCATTTGAGCCTTCACAATTCCGTATAAATGAAGCCAACATAAGCTAAGTCAAGCCACAAGCCATAAAAAAGCTGATAATAAGCTTAAAGTTTATGGACTTGGTAAGCAACTTACAAAGCCTAAGTCTAAATACTCTTTCAGAAACCAAGCTTCAGGTTGAAAAAACTGGCTCGGCTTGACTCAAATTCACCATTTTATGCACATCATGTTATTTTTGTGTTTTTTTTAAAATAGTTAATTAAAAAAAAAAAGCTTTACCAATCATCATTTGATCCTTGTGGAGTAACATAAAGTGCCCCAGACTCTCTCCACTGCTGCAATGTCGGTTTACTCTTCAGACTTTTCACACGTCCGCTATGTAGAATGACAAGAGGTAACCTTTTTGATGGACTCAGTCGACGGGTTAAGTTCACTGCATTTTTAAGCTACAAAAATCTACAATTATTATGTGTGCAATATATGATGTGAATTGGGTTTATAATAATGCTAGCACTCAACAAAAAGTTTCTTTTAAGCCATATGTCGACTTCACACCTGATTAAAATCAAATTGATATGACTTGATATGAGCCAAATTTGCACCATCCACTACCGCATCAAACGGACCATACTTTTGAAGCCATTCCTGCATAGATTTGATAAATGATTACGGCTAGCACAGGTATACGTTACTTTAGGGAGTTTGGAATTGTGTTAAAAATCTATGTACCTTATTATTACACTTTTGTTGCAATAAAAAGTTTCCAGTGTCTGGGCAAAGAAATTATGAATTTATGATTGATCAATGTTGCAAACTCAGTTTTATACTACGGCAAAAAATGTAATTATTAAAGGTAAACCTAAAATTACTCTTATATCCATTTTTATTCTATTTAAAATACTTTTCACCCACCTTTCTGTTTTTAAATATGCGATAAATGTTTTAAGAGACCAAGCAAAACTTATTATCACATTTAAAGTTATATGTACAATATACAACAATGTCGTTTTTGGTAATCTTATCTGGTAACTCCTGGAAAAAGCAAATTTTATTAAACACTCAGCTGATCTTCAGTCTTCACACAATAGAAACACATCCAAACAATATTTCCAACATCCAGATTCATCACAGTTGAACAGGTGATTCTGACTATTCCATATGGCATAGTTTCAAAACACACATCTAAGCACCTTCTATACTCAACAGACCGAGTATTTGAAAAGTGTAACATGCGAATAACAATTTTCAAAAAATTAAAAGGCCGAGATCGTACCTGAAACTGCAAGAAATCCGCCCGTGTCTCTCTTTGGCAAGCCAAAGTACTCAGCGAACTAGCAAAATTATCGGTTTCCAAAGGATCAATATCAACACTAACAAGCTTTTCACTACATGTTTTACAAACACCCTCCTCATCCATTTCCGTCCTCGTCACTTGCCATTTCCCATTCCCAAGCCACCCTAGTCCATGCCACCCACCTCCACCCTTCACCACCGCTTCCTTAACCTTCCCCACATCCCACTTCACCGCCCCAACACTTTCCGCAATGTCACACCTAAACCAATCCTCAATCAACGCAGCAGTATCCTCGCTCACCTGCCTCACACTACCCCTCAACCTCTGCAACATTTCATAAACCTTATCCGCCCGTTTCCCTTCAACACTAACCCGTAAAAGCATCCCAAGCTCAGCCTCTTCTGCAGCCACCCCATTCTCAACCATATAACAATCAACCTCATATGCCTTATCAGCCAGCCCTTTTTTACAAAACCCCGACAAAGCAGGGACATAAGACCTCAATCTAGGCGAAATCCCACATCTTTCTTTCATTCTCTTAACCAAATCAAAAGCCATTTCCGGGTCTTGTTTATTAGCAGCTAACCTAGCCATAGTAGTAAAAGTAGCTTCATTGGGTACTACATTACTATTATCCATATCATTATAAATCTCAAACCCTCTTTTTAAACATAATTCACTATCACTAGCAGAGCACAAATACAACAGCTTATTATAATGCTCTACATTAAGCGGTACGTTATCTTTTAAAGCGTCTTCGTATAATCGCAACGCTTCATTCGTATCATTATCCTTAGAACAACGGCCAAGTAAATAAAGTAACTTACCAGATGGGGACTCACGGCGAGCTCTTTTTTCAGCTTTTCCACTCATTTGAAGATGTGGGTATTGTTTGTTAGTGACTGAAGAATAATGGGTCGTCGTCAGAATTGAGCCGCCGTCATCGGTGGCCGTGGAAAAGGGGAACTGGGTTATGATGCGGTGGTTTAAGGGCTTTAGTGACCGGAATTTGGTGGTGGTGATTAGGGTTTTGAGGATGTAAGGGGAGAGATTGAAGGTGGGTTTTAAGAGCATTGTGATGGTGGGTTTGGGAGATAAGCATTGAAGAAGGTGTTTCAACATTCAAGAAACCATTTTAGGGACATTTTTTTCATATACTATACAGAATCTATTTTGCCCGTCATTGTATTCATGTACATTTTCATTCTCCATATTTAAAAAATGAAATAATTTACAACACCTATTCTTCAATTTTTAAAATAACTATACTATTTTTTTTATATCTCGTTGACCTATACTACTCGTCGCTGTGGCCACCACCAGTCGTCGCCGCCACCACTACCCGTCGCCGCCGCCATCACCACTCTAGTGTAGATAAATGTTTAGGACCAATAGTTTGTCAAGTTATATGTTTTTAAAGGTTTTTTTTTGGATTAACAAAGTTAATGATTTTATGTTTTAAGCAACCAAAAAAAAGCCAAATTTGGAGAAAAAGAAGTTTACGAATAAATGTCGGTGTTTCTATAATCACTTTGTTTGTTTTGATAGTATCATTGGAGAAAAAATGTTTTAAAATGTTTAAAAGATATTGACCCAACCAAATTGCAAGCTTTGGGTTGTGATCGGTCGGTAAATCGGTAACTGTAATTTGGTTCAAATTGCAAACTTAGTGTTGGGATTTTGTGAAATTGCAACAATAGAGTTGTTATTTGGTCGAATTGCGAGAATATGGTTGTTATGGATCAAAGCGCAATCTTAAGGGTGCGATTTAGTTAGGCGGTATAATGAAAGTCGTAATTTTTTTTCATTTAACTAAACTCCTAAAAACATATCAATTATAAGCCTTTGATACCTCAACCATCACCTTCAAACACACTTTTTTTTATCCTCCAAACAAACTATGGTTTCCACCAAATGCCGCCAACTTCGCAACTTCCAAATCAAACCGCATACAACGAATTCCATTTACTACCGAAAACAACTCCCTGATGAACCTTCTTTCAACTATGAAACCAAAGATGAATTTGAGCATGTACTACCTCAATTTGAACTCAACCCTCAGAAAACCTTCAAAAAAGAACTCTAAAAGTCCTCCACTTCAAAACATGCGAGTCCTATGGTGCCAAGAAAGTAGACAAATGACGAAGATATTGCATTGATAAAAGGTTAGATTGATGTATCGAAACATAACGACATGGCAATTAGCAAAAATAAAATAAAAAATAAGGGCATTTTGTGGCTGTATTCTAGATTAATTTCACAATGCAATGAGAAAAGGCAGATAACATACAGTCCACCAACTCAATACCAAGTACAATGATTTGAAAAAGAAAACGGTTTATTATGTAAGTTTGTATTCTAGTTATGTTAATGTGCAGTTATGTGTTATTATGTAAGTTGATTGGTTTATAATGATAAATAACACATATCGGTAAAATGTAATTATGTGATGATTGGTTGATATGTTAGTTATAGTGATAAATAAGACGTGGCAGTGAAAATTGCAGTTGTTGATAAAATCATGTCGAATATTACAATGATTAAGTCATTAGCAGTGAAAGTGTCATTACTGAAGGATATATTAATGGTTATATAATTAAGCATAATTTGTTACTCATTGTATGTCTTATTTGGTGTCTAGGCATTTAGTTGAATAATAGCCGTTATTATTAGCCGTAGTTGATAATCATGCAGTTTGCAGTATTACTTGTTGTTGATGTTGCATACTTAGGTATGATTACAGTGTTGAATCAATCGGTGTATTAGTTAAGACGGTCATTAGAATAACAATGTGTTAATTGGATATTTTTATAGTGTGAGTGTTTATTTGATGTAATTATCTGCGTTATGATTATTATGTGAATTGTTTGATGTAAATTTAGGATCACAAGTTAAATGTGCAGATTATTTGGATATATGCGGATTGAAGTTGCTGAATGGATCCATTAAAGAATAGCAGTTTCTCCTTTTGTGCATATAGCTGTATTATTTACCTTGTTGTAATACATGCGCAGTATAAACCATCAACAGTTTGATATAATGGCCATATTATATTTAACGGGCAGAGTTGATTATATGGAGGTTGACTATACACGTGTAGTTTGGTCCATATAACTGAGCAGTTGGCAGATTATACTTGCAGTTTCTGTCATGCAGTTTATCTCACGCAGTATGATATACACGTAGTTTAGATGATGCAGAACATTCATGTGTTTACTTTCTATATATTCACTAAGCGATATGCTTATTCCTTTAACTATAATGCTGTAGGTGCTTATGGATTTAGCATTAATGATGAGCAACTGGATAGGACGAGCATTGGAAAGTCATAGCCGTGGATGAGCACTTGCCAAAGGTTTATGCAAGTGTTATCTTTAAATTACAGCCGAGTACATTATGCTTGTTACCTTACTAGCCCATATTTTGGACTAAATATGTAGTTTTCTTTAAGTTGACAATGCGGTCGTTAAACTGAGTCATATCAAGTATTTTGGTTGTTTATAAACAGGTTGTTTTGAATTGAAATTAGCAGGTATTTGATGCTCAGGTAATGAGCATTGGTTGTTGACTTTACGATGAGGTCATGCCGAAATTTTTAATTTTTCCATTTTGTCGTTTTGAAACAAATTGGTATTCGGTGTGGTCGAATAAGTATCTATTTATAAAAGTCAAATGAAGTTTTTTTATAAAAAAAAAACGGACGTAACAATATATAATGAAATGTACCTGTAGTTGGTCACAAAAAAAACACATGTTCATGATCAAAACACAACTATCGATCACCTCATATTCTTTCGGCAAAGGACGTATAGTATTCCACATAGTTCACGTCTGGAAAACTAAAAGATCCAATTATATATGCCTCCATTTGAAGAGAACTAGATGAAGTATCTAATTATAAACCATGCATATCATATGATACTCCATATATACAAAGGCATACAAAGGCTGAGCTAGTAAGGGGCTAGAGAATGTTCAGCCCCTCCAACCAAAACAATTACTTTTATATATTTTCATTCCAATGGTTAAATAAACGATACTTTTTTATTCGATCCTTCCCAATTAATCAACCGCCCTCCTTTAATATCAAATTTTGGTTCCGCCTCTGTATATATATTTGTTAAAAGTTAACACGAAGGTTGTGGTCTAGCAATATCAAATGTGATCGACTAACAAGAGATTATAGATTCAAGTCTTCATGACCTAATTAAGATATGTGTTATTAATCTTTTCTCGGGTTTTTGATGTTTCGGACTAGACATCAAACAATCGATAAAACAAGACATTCCAGTTGTTTATTAATTAGAGATTCCAACATGGATGTTAGTTCATTACTATTACTCACATGGAGGTCGTCATCTCTACAAGTAAATAACATGGGTATATTTGTCTCTCTTTTTGATTTGTACCTCATCCTTGTAATGATGATTCATTGGACCATTTTGGTCGTTTGTAATTCATTCATTCATTATTATTAATTTATTATCAATCAAAAAGGTGGTATGGAACTTTGACGCGACTACTCGTGATCTAGGTCACCATCAATCATATCAATATATTCAATTCTCTTTGATAGTTGGTTACGTGCCTTCCTATTTCCACCATCCTATTGTCTATTTTCACCGTTTTTGTGCATAAAACACTTGTACGATATTCATTGTTTGTTGTACGGTCGTTTGTCTTATATGGTAAAAATAACACCACCCTTGGTTATATATCAAATTGAAAGTTGTGTTAGCAAATTATTGTAACCTTGATTGTTGATAATTCGTCGCATGGGATCAAATGAAATAATGCGTGTAACGATATGTAGAAGATAGGAAAGTGTTTTTCATGGTTAGTTGGATTTCATTTGGATTCTTGACAAAGAATGACGTATTCGAAAAGATTGAGTCACATTTAATGGAAGATCCAGAACGATTAGGATTTAGGGAGTCAATTGACTTGGTGTCAAATATGAATGTGAACAATGATCCTCATTCAAATTACTATTTCGGTAGATAATGGATCTATCTCAAATAGAAGACAAACACAAATCATACCATATTAAATACGGGGGTTTGTCAAACGAAGTTTTTAGGGTTATGATTAAGTCGCAATAAAATGTTATATCCGGTGGTTGAAAGTTATTTTTAAGAGACGATTATTTTTATGGGTCTTGCTAAATACAACCCTAAGGGCTGTAATTAAGGTGCATAAAATAGTTGTACACTTACCATAAAATTCAGGGGGTGGGCTTTTGATATGGAAGGT
>JAOXNX010000019.1:12238145-12251677 GCA_028566075.1 Solidago caesia
TCATACGCTCACAGGCGTATGTATCACTTGGCCACACTAGGCCTATACCGAATCGATCACAAGCCTCGAGTTGCACTGTTACTTGTAATCGACCCAACACATATTTACATGTATGCAATAAAACTCACCTCCAACGCGACCAAACAATATGATGACCACACAACAACAAAGTAAGCTTTCAACCTAGCAAATCAAATCATAAATCACATATAAGGTCATCTTCTTCACATAAAGCCAACTAACCAAAACCCTTAATTCTCTTGGATCCATTTCAACCTACATTGTTATTGAGTTGTTTAACCTTTACAAAAATCTCATTTCCATCATTACTTACAAAATGTGGTTGCACCACAATTATCCAAAACATTATTTCTTCACAATTGACCATATCAAGTACTATCATTTCATTACTAAATCAATCATTCAACTCAACAACAACGGCACCATGTATTTATGAAATGGTTAAAATCATTACTAACAATGCATGGTCACTCTTGGACCAAAAATACTAGAGTTTACTATATAATACCCATTCCACTAAAAACCCCCAATTCTATAGGAATTCTAAGAACCCTAATTCATAAATAATGAAAGGAAATGATTTTACCTTGGAATTATGCTATAATGCAAGAATGGAATCACCACACACCTCCTTCCTCTTCTCTAGTGTGTCGATACACACACACTCTCCCAATTAAACTCCAAGATTGATATTCCTAGCAAAGTGAAGATGAAATCTTAATATTTCTATGAGATGAATAAAGATGATTTACTTAGATTTCTTGAGATATTAAGGATTGAGAGAATAATGAGATTGTAGAAGAAAAGAGTTTGCAAAATGGAAATATGACTCGTAGGGAGGGAAGTGTTGGCAACTTCAGAACATGCCACGGTTTAACTCAAATTAGGTGGGTATTATACCCACTACCCATTAAGGTTTCAACTAATCTAGTTCCATACCTCAAAAGTAAATATTATGAAATTATATTAAAGGTAAAACTACAAAAATAAATTATTTTATTACCTTTAATTCTTTTGGGTGTTACACCCACCATCACGTTCTCACCAGAATGCACTCTTAGAACGCGCTCCAGAACGAGGTCGTGCCATCGGTGTTCCGGGAAGAACGCAAGAACGAGCCACAACGCAACCATGGTGCCATTGGCGTTCTAAGAATGCGCCAGAACACGGATGAGAACGAGCTTCGGAACGTGCGTTGGGTGGGGCCTAAAGTTCAATTACCCCTGCGATTTCTAGTTTCTCATATGCTAACGTAGACTTTACGTGGAAGATAGATACCGTCGTCAAAAATTCTTCCTCATAAGCCATAAACCCAACGTTTCATCGTCTCTAAAAAGAAACCGTACTAATTAATTAATTAATGGGGCATGGAAGTTCAAAATCAAACTCAATCGACGATTCAAAACAACAACCACCGCCGTCGTCATATCGTGACAGAATACAAAACAAATTCCACCTCCACCGTCGCACAACCACCGCCACGTCACATAATTCTACTAAGGTCGATGATTTCGCAGGCATCGCTTTGCTCACTCTCATTAATGTACTACTACTACTACTACTAACCAACATTTTTATTTTTATTTTTTATTTTAACCACATATTATTTATTTATTTTATTTATTAACTTTTTTTTTGTTTTTATTTATGTAAGGCTGAAATGAAATTCAAGGACAAATGGCTTGCTTGTATTTCAATTGGTGAACAGACTTTCCGTACTCGTGTTTCTGACCAGTTAAGTTAATTATTATTATTATTATTATTATTATTATTATTATTATATAATTTAATATAATATACTAATGTGTTATTATTTTAGTAAGTAAGCAAGTAACACCCAATGCCGTCTTCCACGAGTTTTGGGTCCCAATACCACGACGGGTAGGTTGAGATGTAGTTACCCCTACTACGACGGTGTAGAGAGGCTGCTTCCAAGTTCTATCTTGGATAGAAAAGGACCTCCGGCCTTGCAAGGCATGAGGATGGAACCATTGACCTCTGTCTCCAGAGGCAAATGTGTTAACCACTTTATCCAACCTTGCTGGTTTTATTAATAATGTGTTATTGTTTTATTTCTAAATAAATCTTATAATTTAGGGTTATCTATTTATTTAATATACTTTATGAAGAGGTAGGCGGGGTAAACATATCCGGTTGGTTAGCCAGGGAAGGCGAGTATTTGACCCAGATTACATGGCCTAACCGGGGTATTCCTCCTAGCCTTATCTCTAGCTACCACTAAGATGTTTACCTAGGGAGGTTTGAACATGAGACCTATTTTGAAGACATTATGATGCCTAAGTGCCTAACCACTAGGACATCAAGACGCTTGACCACTAACCACTGACCACTGGACATCCGGGTGACAATTCTAACATTAGTGTTGGTTAATATTATGAAGAGGTATATATTAATTTATATGACCGTGTAGGGTAGTTGGGAGTTCGTGTTTTAAGTGTGTATAGCTTTTAGCTTCTAATAAGAGGAAAACAAACTTATTTATAAGTCAGGCAAGTGTTGCTTCTTTTGAACACAGTTGTTAAGTCATAAGCACCGAAACATATGCACTCCTGAAATTAGGGGACTTGCAGAGGGAATGCCGAAATGTAGTTGATAAAGTGATTAATTGTAACTAGATGGGTAAAAGGGAAAAAATTTCCCTGGTTAGATTTTAATTGTAACTAGATTGTTTTTAAAGAACATCTTTTGCTTATAGATGTTAAAATTTGCTTATATATTGTATTTTTTTTTTCTTTCTAAATTTGTTGCTTTTTGTTAATGTGCAGGACTGACAAGCCTGTATGGAACTCAGTGAGTGAATTTCTATCGTTTATTTTTTTATTTCTTTCTTTATTTTTTTATTTTTTTTATTATTTTTTATGTGTTAGTTGTACACAAGGCTTATTATGCTTTCTTTTTACGAAGAAATGATCATTTGGGAGTCTTGATAGGAGGACTTTGATACGAACCAGATTGATAATAGAATGAAAATAAACAAGATAAACGATTTATGTTAATGAGATAAACCAACCCCCCAATTGATATGCAGATCAATAATACTTAATATTCATCATAATATAAGTTACAACCCATGTTCTATATATATACACTAATACTATAGCTTGGTTAGCTTAGCAAGCTATTATTAATGAAAAAAATTGAATAATAATAAAGATATCCTAATACATATCTAAAATATAATATATCGAATAAATACAATACTAATCTATAGTTATTATCTTTCGGGGAATATGAGTCGTATCAATACTCCCTGCCTAAACACAAGTCTTGTCCTCGAGGTGTGGCTTTGGGAATCAACCTAACCTAGGGTGATTTCGGGATCCCAAATTTTAACTTGTAAATTCGTCTCATATGAATCCTTGTGAGGACCAAAAGCTTCTAGACTCTTCCCATATTTAGCAAAATCACTTAACACAACAACTGATCCATTGAAGAAAAATGCTTCGTGGAAAGAATGAAATCTGTCAAAGGAATTGGAATTTGAAGGAATGTTTTTTTTTTTTTGAAGATTCAAGAGAGGGAAGGAATGAAAATCAAACATACCAAGACCCCCTAGGAATGGAGATTTCATCAAAAGAAGGAATGTTTACATTCCAACGGAATGAGATTTCTTCATTTTTCTACAACCAAATATACCAAGGAATGGAATTCAATTCCAATTGCATCAGATTCCAGCATAATCGAACCAAACGCAACCTAAGAGTCTAAGGGTGAAAATACCTAGAGGTCTCAAGCTCGAATCCTAGGAGCAAAAAAATATACCCCTTGTGGCCACAGAGTTTCACCCGCGATGACTCCGGGCTACTCGCAAAGCAGGTGGTCGACTTAGGATTAGTCGACTTGCAAAGCGGCTTGGATACCTAGTTGACCAAAATATAATATAATATATCTAATAAATAAAATACTAATCTATAGTTATTATATCTCCAGGAGAACATGAGTTGTATCACTCTTCTGTTTATCTATATTTAAGTTCCTTAGGAGATGACATTAGATGAACTGTGAATGCTGCTTAGAAGTCAAAATCTGTAATTAGCATGAGAATATGAGATAGTTACATATGTGATAGGATTGGGTATCGTTGTTGTTTTATGTGAGTAGTTTTATACCATGTGATACGGAACGGTCTTTTAAGATCTACTAAAAATTTATTTGTATGTCATGCCGTGCTTTATATGTTTCAACATCGACTTTTTTGTTGCTATCAATATCTTCTAGGATGTCATAACTTCCATTAGCAGCATTCAGTGGAAGCTTTTATGTTTTTATTTTAGTCCCTTTTCTCAATGTATATTGCAAGAGACATAATCCCCTTTATGATTTCTATCTCAATGTACACACAATGAAATCACTTCCGTCGTTCTTGTGCAGGAGAAGAAGTTTCTTTTGGAGAAGAATGGACCACACATCGCTAAAGTATCTGTTTTTGAGGTTTGTAACACATTTTGACACAACTGTGAATTATTCTTGATGTTCTCTCTACTTGAGCTATATCTTATGAATATTATGGCTTCATTTTCTCTTCTTTGAATGCAGACCAATAGAATGTCAAAGAACAACCTTATTGGGTATTGTGAGATTGATCTTTTTGAATTTCTCAGCCGAGTAAGCAATTTTTTAATCTTGTTTAAAGTTTTCCTTTATCATTTTAGTTATATTTGCATTGCGGCATTGGCTGTAATTTGTTTCCTTTTTTTTATCGGTTTTATAGTAGACTTAATTTTAATCTTGATGCGCTGCAGGTTTCAGATTCTGGCATTGAGGTGTGCGAGTTATTTGACCCAAAATCATCAGATGTAGTGGTTGGCAAATTATCTGTTTCATGTTCTGTCGAGGTGAGCTGTAATGTATGCAAATTTTTGTTCCATTAATGGTTGCTTATATTTAATCTAATCTGTTTGTGACATATCACTTTTCCATCTGCAGGACCCAATTGAAACAGAAAAAAGTTTTGCCAGGCGCATCTTGTCCATAGTTGTATGTCTCGAATCGTCTTTTTCCCTCTTGCTAATTGCTGTTCCCAGAAACTTTTTGATTTTTGTGACCTTGCAGGATTACAACGGTGATGGGAAATTGTCATTCCCTGAATTCTCAGAACTAGTAAATGCATTTGGTAATCAAATCGCAGCTAAAAAGGTTTGAACCAAAAAGTCTCACCTCTCGGTTCATTTAGAGTTTTAGAGATATTTCTCTCACATATTGACTTAATTCCACAGTTCTGTAAAGTTGTTTGGCTTCACATGGCGAGTTGATTTCTTTTTGTCTTTCTCACTTTTTGTGAATAATTTACACATTCTCTACTAGAAAGAAGAGCTCTTTAAAGCAGCTGATGAAAATGGAGATGGCGATGTTAGCATGGACGAGTTGTCTGTACTTCTGGCCCTACAACAAGAAGAGTATGTCCACATGACATGACATGTCATGATATCATGCTTCTGCATACTGTTTTTGCACATTTAAATAAATTTCTGTGGGTTGTCATAAATTCTTAAATATATTTTGTGTTACTTGAAACTGAAACAGTGTACATACTTGGATGCTCTTTCTTATTGTTCATTCATTGCAGGGAGCCACTTATCAATTGTTGCCCTGTTTGTGGGGAGCGTCTAGACATTTCTGATAAGCTGAATTCACTGATTCACATGTCACTCTGTTTCGATGAAGGCACTGGAAATCAGGTTATGACTGGAGGCTTCTTAACTGATACACAGGCTTCTTACGGGTAAGCTGCTTACACTATTAATTCAAATTTTAAACACACAGTAATCTACACAAAGACATTCAATTTCAATTCAACACATAGTGTAATAACAAATGTGTTTTGCTTTGAAGGTGGATGTTTAAACTATCTGAGTGGGCCCATGTTTCGTCATATGATGTAGGCTTGAACTCTGGTTCAAGTGCTTCACATATTGTGGTTTTTGACCGGCAGAAAAAGAGGCTTGTACATGAGATAATTGATGGAAAAATTATTTTGTCAATGAGAGCCATTTATCAATCTAAACTAGGGCTTGGCATTATGGACAAAGGTAATTTATTTTCATTTTACTTTATAATTGAATTAATATTTCATGAATAAGAGCAATTTACATACTACTGGTTTTGGTGCGTGCAGGAGCAAAAGAAATATTGCAGGGCTTATCAGAAAAGCAGGGAAAGAAAATGAATTCAGTTGAATCTGCTAAAGATATACCTGCATTTCTTGAATTGTTCAAGGCAGGATACAATTGCACTTGTATAAATTTAGTCTTCTTTTTGCACAACTAGTGTTCACGGTCCTATTCAATTTGATGCAGTTAAACTTAATGTTACATTCTATCTCTCATATCAAGTTTGTTTCTGATATACAGACTTGTTTACATATTATAGGATCAAATCAATATGACCGAAGTCAAGTACCCTATGGATCATTTCAAGGCAAGTCACCGCCACTTTACTTATACAATGCTGATAAATATCATTCCTCTAATTATTTTGCTCAGTTTCCATATGCAGACTTTTAATGAATTTTTTATAAGAGAACTAAAACCTGGAGTACGACCAATTGCCTGTGAGGGACATGATGATGTTGCTGTTTGTGCTGCTGATTGCCGTTTAATGGCATTTAAAACAGCTGAAGAAAGTCTCAGATTCTGGATCAAGGTGTCTTTAACCACTTGTTCCACAATATGCTTACAACGAAATTATGTATATATTTAATTATATTGGCCATGGTTTGTTCTTGAACAACTCTAATGATTTTTGGAATGACTCATGGTGGCCCTGGGAAAAAAAAATAGTCACCAATGTTGCAGGAGGGTTATAGTGATATTTATTTGGTCAGAGTTAGATGTGGCTTTTTGGCCCAGTTAGTTTTGAGTTGATCGATTCGACGATTCGGCTTATCGGATAAAAATGAAAAATATTTCTGAAAGCAAACGGGTCAAGTGGGTCAAACAAGTTGAAAGTTTCTCAAAGGGTATTTTTACTGCATAAAAGCTACTAAAGCACCTAATAGCACCAAATTTGACCCGTTAACCCACCCACCCATTTTGCCGCCTCTACTCGATGTTTACGATAGCTGAGTGTACAATTTTTCTTTTTAACTTGTAGGGTAGGAAATTTTCAATCCAAGGTCTTCTGGGTAATATTCCGTGCTCTAATGCTTTCATCGATGGGACTCTGGTCATATTTCGCTTGGCACCGCAGGTATTGCAGATTTTCGTAGTATTCATCATAAAATAGTTTGAATTATCTTTTTTTCCCTCGCCATTTTTCATTGGGTACTCGAGATTCAAGACATAATCTCTCATTTATTATATATAAGAAACTAGGTGCCTAAAGTTGTACAACATGTGGCAGGATTACCATCGTTTCCATTTTCCAGTTTCTGGAACTATTGAGCAGATTGTTGATATTCCCGGTAGCTTATATACGGTATGTACAGGCTCAAATGAAATGCGTGCTTCCTTTTTGCTTTTCTTTTCTGATTCACTATATTTCCAGTGATTAATTAAAGTTACTGTTTTGATTAATCTTTCTAGGTTAATCCCATTGCTGTGAATAGCAAGTATTGCAACGTGTTCACTGAGAACAAGCGGGCTGTGTCTATTATCTCAACTGCAGATTTTGGCAAGGTTTGTCATATTTATGTACTAGTAATAAGTGTAATGTTGAAGCATGCAAGTATTCTTAAACCAATAAGTGCTTTGATGTATAATGAGAATAATTAAGAAATCATTCTTCGTAGTTTTGCTTTGCTTTTAGAACGTGAACAATTTGACTATACTCGAAACTCGGTGCAGGTAGCGTTTGTGGCAATTGGAGCAACGATGGTTGGTAGCATCGCGTTCACTAAAAAGGGCGGAGACTATGTGCAGAAAGGAGACGAGGTTCAAAAAATAGCATTAATTACTAAATGCTGCTGCTTACTTTTCCTATATCTTTCTTCAGTTGATTTATTTTTGCTTTCTTCCATTAATATTACAGTTTGGGTATTTCTCCTTTGGTGGAAGCACTGTTATTTGCGTCTTCGAAAAGGTTAGAGTTCATTAGTTTTAAATCTATTAGTTTTAAATCTACATCTGTGATATTTAAATGGATCAAACCAATCACTGGACCAATGCACTACCTTTTTCTGATTTGTTGGTTCATAAGATTGGCTTGTTATCATAATATATTGTCAATGATTTTGCAGGACTCAATAGCACTAGATGAGGACCTTTTGGCTAATAGTGCAAGGTCTCTCGAAACCCTAGTTTCTGTGGGGATGCAATTAGGGGTTTCTACAAAGAAACGTGCCGAACTTCCATTGCCAGATATCAACAACTGTGTTTTAGGGTCTTAAAAATCTGAAATCTCAATGCACCATGTAGCTACCAACAACAATATTGAACTTGATGTCACTACATATTTGATAATAGGCTGCTTGTTGGCTTTACTACTTACTCATGTGAAATGCTTTTATGAAAATATGTATTGTTTATGTGAAGTTTCGATATAGCTGTTCACTTCTACAATAATCCCTGAATTGCATCATACTTGGTTCAGAGTCCAAGTCCCATAAAAAATATACATAGAATGGAATACCAAGGCATTGTTTAGTTGTAAAATACACCCCTTGTTTTCTAGAAATTTTTTTTTAAGAAAACATATAAAACAGAAAATATGATCAAATAAGTTTTCTAGAAAAGTTTTCCAATAAATGAAAAACATCATTTTCCATTTCATAACATAAATTTGGAAAACAACATTTTGATGTTTTTTATTTTCCATTTCCCATCCCCTCTTCAATGAAAATGAAAATAGCATATTCTAGTTATTTTTAGAATTTTCATCCGTTTTTTAGTGATGGAAAATCTCTTTCTATTTTATAAAAAATTAGAAATGAAAAATTAGAAAACATTTTTTTATAACTAAACGTAACCTAAATGCCTGAAATCTAGTCTAGCTCAAATCATAAAAATTTAAGATAAAGTTCTCAAATTAGTTATAAAGGTGGCGATTACGAGCCATTTACTTATGAATGGGTCAAATGGGGTTGAATTCTACACGCGTATATCAAATAAAAAAGTTTATGGCTAAAAAGGTACATATCAAATGTGCTGGTTTTGAGATATATATACAAAGTCTTGTTTTAATGCATATAGAGATATACTTTGAGTTTTTTTTTTTTTTTTTTTTTAATATATATAGGATAAATAATAGGGTTGATGCTTAGAAATCTTATATAATTCCCAAGGTCATCAAACTATTTTATTCCTTCAGGTCATTAAAACTTTTATATTTATCCTTATAGACCATTTGGTTACCAAAACGATGTCGTTTTAGTAACAAAAAGAATGACTTAATAGGGATACATTTTAAAGTTTTAATGACGGATAAGAGATATTTGAAAAATACGATGACCTAGAAAGATAAAAGAGAACAAATATAATGATCTAAAAGGGACAAAAAAAAGTTTAATGGTCTGAAAATTACGTACATAGAAATTTTATGCAATTAACCCAATATTATTTTATTAATGATAATTACTTTTAATTTTATTTCTATATAAAAAATGTTTGTTGAGAAGCCCAATCTATTCACTTAAAACTGATCCATCTCAACATAAACCAGTTTACTAACTAGTTCGCTAGTTTTGAAATATGTTACTCGCCTCATTCCGACTCGATAGATCCCATCTTTCAATGTGACATAGTGAATAACATCTTTCAATCTTGGGGTGGCCAAGGGTTTGAAAACGGCCACAGAATACCTAGTTATGCTGCATATATCTGAGTAGAAAAGACGTGCCCTCCCCAGGTAACCCCTGAATAGGAAAAACTTCATCCGTTTATAAATAGGGAAAATGGCTGGAAACTCTCTTGTCCCATGTACCGTCTTGATATCCAGAGCGCACACCGCATAGAACTCATGCCCAGTGAAACACCGTCCTCACACATGGATCACAATATATAGTTTCTCTACTTGCCTTTGATAAGTTTCGAACCTGTGACATTTGTGGGCCTATGTGGTCACATGTTGGCATTGATACTTCATCCGTTTATATATCAATAAAAAAAAAAAAAAAGAATTGTACTATTTGTAGCCTAAGGGTTATGAGCTTATGAATAACACACAACAAAAGGATATATATAAAAATAACCGTCTTCTAAAATATATTTTTAACCGTTATGTACAATATTTTACTGTGTTTTATCCATAGCTCTCGGGGCTATGATTAAGAAACTCCTACAAAAATAATATATTCTTCTAATATTTTTAAAACCCTCCTAAAGTAGGGATGACAATCATGTGTTTGGATAAACGGATTACAAGTTAATGTGTTCATGTACCTCCATTGGCGGATCTTGAAGAAAGTCAGGGAGAGGTCGAAAGTCACGGAGGGGGTCAAAAGTCATGGGATCAAAAAACAATACTAAGAAAAATAACTTTTCAACGAAATAAGGATAAATAGCACTGTGGGGCAAAAAAACGGAAGGGGCAGAGGCCCCCTAGCCCTTAATAAGATCCTCCCTTGTGTACCTCAGCCGAGTCCCAACCATTTAATAATCATGTCGAAAAGTCATGGGATCAAAAAATAATACTAAAAAAAATAATTTTTCAACGAAATAAGGATAAATAGCACTGTGGAGCAAAAAAACAGAAGGGGTAAAGGCCCCCTAGCCCTTAATAAGATCCGCCCTTGTGTACCTCAGCCGAGTCCCAACCATTTAATAATCATGTCGAAAAGTTAAACCTAACCAACAACCAGTTACATAAACATGTTAGTTGTGTCAAGTGTCCAGTGGCGGAGCCAGAAAATATTTTTGGGGGTTCATAATTTTTGGAATATAAAAAATTGGGGGTGCACACGCTAAAAAACCTACAATTTTACACTAAACCTCTAAAAAAAATACACTAAACCTCTAAAATTTTTTTGAAATTGGGGGGTGTATTTGAACCCCCTGGGGTGCACATACCTCCGCCCCTGTCTGTATGTGACGTATAGGAATTAATCGGGTTCATGGTGATGTCATCCGGTTCATTAAATCGGGTTGGACCAGTGAATCGTTATTCAACGGGTACAATTTCCGGTACTCCGATTTTTAAAATATTGCATATGAGATCACTATTAACTCAGAATTAATCATTGAAATACATTTATTTTTTATTCAAATTAAAAAGAAGAAACCCACACGTTCAATACATACATAGATACGTTAATAATTATTAAAAAGACGGACACGAAAGTAATTAATATGGTAAATACCTTACCACTGGCCGGGCTCAAAGCCGTTATCGGATTGGCTCGTGCTAGAAATGGGTTCTTCCCTCTCATTTCCTTCTAGCTAGGTTTACTTTGAACCTGGGGAAGAGTATAATCTTAATGAATTTTAAGAATCCATTTGATACAAATGGATTTTATGTGAAAAGTATTGTAGCCATGTAAGGTATATAAGGTGTAAATGTATGGCTAAATGTATGGCCAAAATGTAACTTAAACATAGTTTGCATTATTGCAATATACTCTTGTTGCAGTATACTCTTGTTGTAACATAGCTTGCAATATACTCTTGTTAAAACTTAATTTTCAACTATAAATAATTTGCAAAATACTCTTATTGAAACTTACTTTTCAACCATACAAGTCATGCATTATAATATAGTATAAATAGACAAGGTTTAAACCAATTGTAATATTTCACGGGCATACCTTGGGTGGTGCCTAGGGCACAGGGTCGTCCCTTGTATTTTATACGGCCCCTTAATAAGTAAAAAGTAAGTCTTTTGTATACGAAAGTTTTGCATCTATATAAGAATAAGTTCAATAATAATACTAAAAAAATGTCATAACTTTCAACTATTATAAAATATTAAAATTGGTGCATTAATAATTAGAGTAAACCAGTTTTGTTACCGCGGAACACGCTTTTTACACGACACAGTATTGGATACAAACAATATATAGCAGTATTAGTGTAATACAAATACATTTATGTCTAATCTTCGAACCCAAATTTAATAAAAGGCAACAAAACATGTATAACGTATAAGAACAATAAGATGTATAAAAATATAAAACAAAACAATAACTATATTAATGTAAATAATGACACTCTGACGACGATGATGTAATATAGTGTCTTGCTTTAGTGTCTTGCTTTAAATGTTACATGAACATAAATGTAACGATTATGAAAATTATTATATATTAAAAAACGTTATATATAACGAAACAAAGGAAAGTAATCAAAACAAAATGTTTAAAGGTAAAACCGTAAATATGTGAAAGTTGTTTGATACAAACATAAGAACCCAAAAGTTTGATATCAAAAAACTGAAATCGAAAACTTTGATCAGAGGCAAAAGTTAAAAGATAGAAACTTTAGGGGTAAAAACAAAAATTAGCAAAAGTAAAAAGATGTTGTGCATTGTGCACAAAAACTTATACTTTTCATGTAACGTAAAATGTAACGATGATGAAAATTATTATATATTAAAAAACGTTATATATAATGAAACAGAGAAAAATAATCAAAACCAAATGTTTAAAGGTAAAACCATAAATGTGTGAAAGTTGTTTGATACAAACATAAGAACCCAAAAGTTTGATGCCAAAAAACTGAAAACGAAAACTTTGATGAAAGACAAAAGTTATATGATAGAAACTTTAGGGGTAAAAATAAAAATTAGCAAAAATTAAAAGATGTCGTACATTGTGCAAAAAAACTTATACTTTTCATGTTGCTTTTTAGAATATATATAATTAGTAAAAAAATAATTTTAAATATTATATATAATTAAATTTTTATTATTATATTGTTACCATATCTATCAAATATCTAATCATTAATAATATTTATTTATCTCAATAATTGAAAATATATTACATCGTAAAGAAATTCTTTTAGGTTAATAAATCATTAAATAATTAAAATTAAATTAGTACCATGAATTTACGGATTTCGTATTTAGAAGCATCCATATTCAATAATATATTTTACGTTACGATGGTTCCTATTTTTGGGGTTTAACTTTGATTATATTATATTTAATTATTATATACAGAAAGTAGTATCCTAAATCAGATAGGCGTTGAATATAAAATTTATTTTAACTTTGCATATACATATCCGTAATGAGTGAGTTAATTTATACTAGAAATTGTAACCACATGATGTGCGGCGATATATATATAGTTTTTTATTTTTATTTGTAAATTTCAGTTAGGACACCTTAGAAGAGGTGATGGCAAACGACTTTGTCAACCCCTGACTCCGATTTTAGATTGTCTAAAACACTAGTATATAAATTTATTTTTATTATTTATTGGTGGAATATTTAAATATATGAATGAATAAGTAAAATAAATACATCAATAATAAAAATATACTACCGACTTAAATATTTACTGTTGTGGGTGCAATTTTCGAGTCTAGGATCTTGAGCTTCAGGATCTTGACTACTGTTGAGGGTCAAATTTTATACTTCGAGGTCATGGATTGAAATAATGTTCAAGATGCTAA
>JAOXNX010000019.1:12263274-12280333 GCA_028566075.1 Solidago caesia
TGGATGTTGTATTAATAATTTAAAATTCAAAGGAGTGTGCACTTCACACTAAAGTTGCAAATATCTATAGTTATATAATCTTAGGGAGCGTGGAATCCACAAGAACACCATCACCACCTCCATAAACAATGGCCGGATAGTACGTCCTTTACTTTCTTGTTTCTAGTGGGATTTGTAATGGTGATTATCTTATTGTATTTCTTCAAGCTGCCAATTTAGGCACATTTTAAAATAATTTGACCAAATATTCTCACCAGATCATGATATAGAAAGTACAACTTTAACCGAATCATCACTACAAGAAAGTTAACTTTTGGCGACGAAACATTTCGGCGACGACAGTCGTCGCCAAAAGAGCACTAAACGACAAAAAAAATCTACTTTGAAAGTCAAACGATCATTTGGCGTTGTCGTCGCCGAAGGGTATTCCTTTTCTTTTTGAATTAAATTTTAGGCAAAAAGGATAAAAAAGATAATTTGCTTTCAGCAACGACATTTTTTTTATAAGTCATCGCCAAATAATTTTGTAAATTTCCTTTTCCTTTTCTTTACAAAAAAGTGGGTCCCACAAATATCATCGCAAAAAGCTTTACGCGACGAAGCTTTTGGCGACGATTGTTGTCGTCGCCAAAGGCTTTAGCGACGACAATTTGAGCCTTTAGCGACGACAATATATAGGCGTCGCCAAAGCTTATTTTCTTGAAATGCATGAGGCATGCATATCATACACCTGAGCATGGAAGCAATCTGAAATAGTAGGTTACTGTGGGGGACTTGATGTTAAGGACTATAGCTAGAATTGAAAGAGTAGGTTTTTGATCTTGTTCTGGGAGCCTTTATCTTTGTTTTAAATCATTGATCGAGTTTATAGGTACGTTACTTCGGTACTTCTTAATCCTTTATAATGGGGTAGAGGGGTGTTTGTTCTTGTTTTGTCATTTTTAGGGATCCAAAAATTTTAGTAAGCGCAACTAGCTAGAAGCTCGAAAACATTACAGTTACATCAAAGAATGACTTGATCAGTACTTCTACAATTCCCCCAAAGATAAAAAAGAATGCTTCAATATCATACTACGTAATTGGCATATACAATTCAAATGTTTTGTTTTCCACACAAATATTACAAAGATAAATAGTTAATCTCATACATCTAATGCGACACCGTTAGACGTGACATTTTTGACCCATTTACTTCTAAACATATCAATTTGATTATGTTTAATCTCATACAAATGAAATTGAAAGGCGAAAGATAAACAGAGAATGTCTAAGAACTTCTTTTGTTGCCAAAACCGGCAGATAAAATGGACAAGTGTTTTTATGAGTCAACCCGGCATGGATGTGGGTTTCTCATGGCTTAAAAATTCTTTTTTTTTTTTATATATTTTTTTTCAGTTCAGCTCCACGCTAGAAACTGTCAATGGAGCTCTGTCTCATCTGGTTTCTTTTTCTCTCTTGGGACTATTATTTTTTTTAATTTTCGTCGACATGCCTATTTTGAAGGTATTTTTATTCTCTATAAGCCCTGTCATTACTGTAAAATAACAATCAATATACACTATACACTTGTACTCGTCTTAGCAATTAAGTTCCGGTATAAACAATAAGTGCTGAACCAAATTTATTTGTCAGTTTAATTACTATAATCATTCACAAAAGAATAAAACATTTTAGACGTAGGAACTTTTTGTGCTGAAAGTACATCAGTTGATCAAACTCAAGATTTACATATGTATGTTTATGAAGCCTTAACCAAAGCTCGGTCTTTTAGTAAAGCCTCGGCAGCCTTCCTACCCGAAACCAAAGCCCCATCAAACGTTGCACTAGTTCGATGATCCCCACACACATACAACCCTACATCAACTTTCGGGTTCTTCATTAAATCCGTAGGCGGGCATTGGTTTGGTTGTGCAAACTTAACCCGATATGTCCTAAGGTAATTCCACGAGCTTGCCACTTCCGGCCCAAACCAACTACTAAGCTCCTCAATCACTTTAACCCGTAATTCCTCATCAGACTCGTCCTTGTACAACCCAATAAGTGAAACGGACACCAATACTTTCCCAGGCGGGCCATACGAAGGAGCTACATTCGTGGCAAAAAACATATTATTCACAATACCATGACCCGACCCGTTTATAAACAAAACCGGGTCGTTCACTGGAACTTCGCTTCTCTTGGCCGAGAAATACAAACAAACCGTGCTCCGGGCTGGTCGGCCCGGCTGTTTAAATTCATTAGATTCTCCCGCCAAAAGCTTAACAGCTTCTGGTTCCTCAACCGCAACTATCACTCCATATTCAGCTCTCAAAACCTCACCATTGCTCAATCTTATATCATAATTCGATCCCGATTTCTCAATAGATGTTACCCTCGTATTTAAAATAACCGAATTGGCAGGCAGTTTGGCTGCCAACTGTTCAGGTATCGCAGAAATCCCCTTCGCGGGCAGGGTGTTATCGCCTAAAGCTAGACACTTGAAGATGAAATTGAAAAGCCTCGAGGTCGTTTCAAGCTCTCTATCGAAGAAAATCCCACCGAAAAACGGACGAAAAAACCGATCCACAATCGAATCCGAAAACCCAATTCGTTTAAGCAAAGTAATAGTGGAGGTCTCATCACCAGAAAATATTTGCTCATCAGATTGAGTCAAAACCCTCAGTCTAGTAACAGCAATTAAAGATTTATCAACAATAGTTCCAATGGGGTTTGATAAAGATTGAAGAGCATCAGCCAGGTGGCGTAAAGGGTCTGCTACAGTATGGAAGGTTCCATTGTAATAAACTTTAGCACCCGAGTAAAATTTTTGGAGGTTTAAAGTTTCGTAATTGAGGATTTTTTTGGCTTCTGGGTATCCGGTGATGAATATTTGGAAGCCGCGGTCGAGGAGGAAGCCGTCGAGGGTGTCGGTGCGGACACGGCCACCTACGGCGTCGGAGGATTCAATGAGGAGAAAAGGGGTGTTATTGGAATGGAGATGGGTGGCTGCAGCTAAGCCGGATAGACCCGCGCCAATTACGATGACTCCGGTTTTGTTCGGGTTTGGTTGGGATGATGTTTGGGTTGGTGGGGTGGTTAGGGATATTTGGGAGGTTATTTTGGGTGGTGATCGGAGGTGGTTACGGCGGCGGAGGTGGTGGGGGTGATGCAAGGTGTGGTGAGGAGTGAATGTGGAGGAGATAAATGAATGAGTGGTTATGGTCATTCTGTTGGCATTTTGATTGAGTGGTACACGCTGTTGGGTTTTGTTAAAGGGGCTTTATCCATATCCATATATATAGCTTTCAAAAGTTGGATATCGGATCATTAAAAAAAGTGTACGTATATACATAAAAAATTTCAAATAAAGAAAAATAGGTAAAATCTCAGTTTTGCCACAACTGATATTACATCTAACATAACAAAGCCACTAATTTCTGTTCATATAATCTGATGAGCAAACCTTAGCAACAGTAGAAATAAATGCACTGATGGTTAACAAAGAAGCTAACTTTATAATCGGATAAACGAAATATGCTATACACTCGTACTTGTTTTAGGAGTAAAGTTTTGCTATAAGCATGTACCAAGCAAGCAGAATACACAGTTTTACTTGTAAGTATATGCAGTTCTGTCAAAAGGCCTTGAACCACTCAACCAAGTATGTTTGTTTAGCTAAATCATTCACAAAAGAATAGAAGAGTATGCATATAGTAATGGGAGTTTGTTGAGATAGAAAAGAGGATTTAGAATAACCGACTACTCTGGACAAATCTGACTGAATACTGGCAGCCTCTTATTTCTTCTGGGACCGTATAGAACATTGTTCATGCAAGCATCGAAATCTTCAGCAGTTTGAATGTCAATACCATCATCTGCAGGGGACCAATTCATGCTTTTAAGTTTCACAATGCTGCTGCTTGTGGGCTCGTCTTGTTTAATAGCTGAAGTGGACACTGTTGGAGATGATACTGTGGATGTTTCATGGTGCAGAAAGCGGCAGTTGGAGCCAAATGAACAAGTTCCTGCGCTGTAATTTTTGCAAGGGGTCTGTGCACATTTTCCAAAAAAGATAGAAAGTTAGGTGTGCGGTATTATAATTACAACTCACACAAGGATACAGTTGAAATGGTGGTTTGTTTTACCACATGTGGGCTCTTGTAGGATACTGGTGATGGACGCAGCTCCTTATTTCCATGTGCCAACTGTGATAAATGAAGTGGCAATGTTGTAATCTACATTCAAATTGCCTATGTAACATTATAATTGGAATAATCTATTCAAAGAGAAGTCACACGAAGCACCAAGGCATAAAGTTTAACACTTTCACTCAAGGTTTCAAGTCAAACGCTTAAGCTTAGAGCAGTATATAAAGATGTATAATGGGTTAGTTTAGATTTAAAGTTGGCGTGTAGATGGTTACATAAGAAAAAGGGATGGATAGCAACGTTCAATGTCAAAGGCTTTTAGGAGTAACAAGATGACTAACAGAATAACCCTATATGTATGTCGCCTATGTTCAGCACAAATGTAGTGTGATGGCAGAGACTCCAACAGACAGGTCCAAATGATGATTGATTTAAGTCTTTTTTTATAACTCTAATCTTAGTGAGATCTAATATGTATAGCTCACATGATACTACATGTAAAAGTAAAGTGTTCTTCAAAACCTTATAAAGACAAAAGTGATGAACAAGTTAGTTACGGATGACCGACACAAGTTAAAGATATTATGCACTTTGGATACAATATGACTAAAAATCAAATGGCTTCACACAGACTAATCTAAAGCTTGGATTTTTATTAATGGCATCCAGCATTTCCAGGTTACAGATTAAACATGTTAAACTAGAATATTGTGGTTCAGTTGGAACAGTGGTTATGCATTATACTACCTACTTAATCTAGCAAATAGTTCATTTTAGGAGTTCCATCTGAGCATAAGATGATTGACAAAAATCTTATTAATAACTCTTGATTTGTATGGCTCTCATGGAACTACATTAAAGCTGCGCCATTTATCGAATCCATCTAAATTTACAATAATTTAAGTGATGAACTTGTGACTTATAGATGACAAAGACAAGCTACAATATTTGTAGTTTGGCTACACTATAACTATGAATCAAATGTTTTAGATAGAATACACATTTACAAAGTACAGATATGTTTGTCCATGAAACCCTGCTGTTTCAGATTGCGAATTACAAGGTTAAACAAAAAGATCATGGGTTATTATCAGATTCAAACATGGTTACACAGAAAAAAGGGATGGAAAGCAACGTTCAATTGCGAAGACCATTAGTAGTAACAACAGGAATGTACTGTGATGGCAGAGACCCTGACAGAGAGGTATACTGGTTGTTTAATTTGAATCTTGTTTATAACTCTTATTTGGTGAAATTTAATATGTATAGCTCAAAGCCTCAAATGGTACTGCATTTAGGACTAAAGTGTTTATCAAAAACTCATAAACATGATGAGCTACTTAGTTACGGATGACGAACACAAGTTAAAGATATTATGCATTTCGGCTACACACTGACTGTCAAATCAAATGCTTCAGACAGTGTACTTAAATCTAAAGTTCAGATTTTTATTCATGGCATCCTGCATTTTCAGGTTGCAGATCAAACATTGCATTATACCATACTAGACAATTGTACAATAGATTATATTAGAAGGTCTTATGTGTAACTTTGTAATCTATTTATATCCTTTGTAATTATCAATATAATATACAATAATACAACATAATTTACCAGTTCATTAGTTCCATTCGAGTATAAGATGCTTGATATAAACCTTATTTATCACTCTTGATTTGTATAGCTCACATGACACTACATTTAACTTAAGACTATATCATTAATCAAGTACATCAAAATTTACATACATAAAAGTGCAAAGACGAGGAAAGATATTCTGTAGTTTAGCTACAGAATGCTTATGGAAGACAAAGACGAGGAAAGATATTCTGTAGTTTAGCTACACTATTATTGAGAATCAAATGCTTCAGATAGAATACATAAGTGCAAAGTTCAGATTTTTATTCATGGCACGCTGCAGTTACAAGTTGCAGATAATAAGGTTAAACTAGAAGAGCATGGTTAACACTAATTATCTATAATGCTACCTACTTAGACCATCAAATAGTTCATTTTTGAGTTTAAAACTTGCATGATCTATCTAATATGTTGAAGACTTTATCCCTTTTCTGTTTTTCACTACTCGGTAGTATCACCTTTTACGTAGCACTTAATCCTGTTTAAAAACCAAAGCAGGGATAGGGACAAACCTGGCATTTCGTTCCATAACGGCAGAAACCAGAATTCTCCGCGTAAGGCACACAGAGGTCCTGCTTATAGTTCTTTCCACTGGATGATGAGCTACCAGAATCTGTCAAAGACAATGACGAAGATCTACTCCTATCAGATGATGAATTCTTCACTAGAACACCATCCATCACCAGCACACCTTCCTCCCCCTTCGCTGGAGTAATGTTACCAAAAGGAAAAGGTGACCTTGACTGATGTGGTGGCTCTATTCTTGCTAAGTTTTCCCCTCCCCGAATACCACTGCTGCGATGATACTTGTATTCAACTAAAGGTGGATAATCTCCAGCAGACATAGGTGACCCCATAAGGGACCTAGCAGATTGCATATATCTGAGGTGTGGGGAATTCAAACCCTTTAAAACAGTGTTATGGCCATCAGGTGACGCGTATGGATCCGGCATATAACCTGGTTGCTGGTAGTAAGGATTTGGTGATCCGTAGTTCTGTATCGGTGACAGGCTACTGCGTTTAGGAAAGTTTGAGTTGGGAATACCATAGTAAGTATCCATCTGTACCTAATTTTAACAATTCACAAAAGAAAATGTCAAACATTTTTACAATATACATATTCCTCTATTCCTTAATGTTACAGAATCAAAGATTTGATAAAATTAAATCAAATACTATGTTTATCTTAGCAAACTTTCTTCAATTATAATAATTAATTTCCTAATTTGCAGAGATTTAGCAAAATTCTCTCCTCACATTATGCAATTCCTATACATTCTGATCACAGTAATCATATAGCCTTAGATATACTGTCACAAACACATTCATTCAACAATTTCATGTATATTCTCTGATCGCGATACTGAAACTATAACTAAACTTCAAAGGCGGTACATTTTTGTTCCTTAATATCAAATCAATACAAAATTATGATGAGCCAAACGTACTTTCCTTAAATTATATAATTCCTCTGTATACAGTCTAATCACAATAAATAAGATTGTATTTCCTGATATCAAATCGTATTTCCTTAATATCAAATCGATACAAAATTAGATCGTATTTCCTTAATATCAAATCGCTACAAAATGATGATGAGCCAAACGTATTTCCTCTGTATCTATCACACACTTAAACAATGAAACTATCAATTCATCACTAAATAGTAAATAGGCTTTTTGCTAAACTTCTAACCGAAAAATTAAGTTCCTAAACATGCATAATGAGTAACTTTCACGCTTAATAACGAAACTATCAAATCGATACAAAATCACGAAGAACAGAACTTAATTTCCTAGTTTCTAAAGATCTAGCTTAATTATCTCCTCATATTATTTATTTCTTCTGTACACAAACACTTTCGCTCAACAACTTCATATATATATATACACACATAAGTATCAATTCACATTCCGATAAACTAAACAGAACGTAACGAAACTGCAGAATTTCCCGCCAAAATTCAAAATTATAACGAACCGATGAGAATGATGTAGAATTCGATCAGTTTTACCGTAAACCGGAGCGTAAAACGCGATAAAAGTAATGAATTCAACGGAATTTAGAGAAAACCCGAACTCGATTACCTGAGAGAATGATGAAATCGATGAAAGTGTACGGATCAGAAAAACGGAATGAGATAATAATACTAATAATAATGATGGAGAAAATGTGATGGAATTGATATATGCATATATATATATAGCAGTTAAGTGATTTCCACCGCCATTGATTATGTGTGTTTTTTTTTGTTTTAGCTTTCTGTAACTGAAAAGAAAGAAGAAAGTGATGTGGAGGTTGTATTTATAGACGAAGATGAACTGGAAGTGGTTTGACTTGAAAGGTAAAAAGGTCAAAAGGCTGGATGTTACTTTTTAGCCCTTTAAGTATTGGCGATGTTTCGATTTTTGCCAGTTAAGTTGTTTTTATATTGGGAGAAAAAATAGGATCCAAATTTTGGTCATCTTTATTCCTTAGAGTGTGCGATGTCGATGTCGAGACTTTTTGATCGTAATGATTTACGATTAGGTAGATTTTCCTCGTTATTCTGTTTGCATCAATCTAAGTTTTTTTTTAATATAATAAAGCAGAATATGTTATTAATTACTGATTTAAAATAAATATGCGTCGTTATTATACGTAAAAGAAATAAGTTCGAAAAGATTTTAAGGACCGAAAATAAGAAGAAAAAAAACAAAAATTGTCTTCTAAATTTCGCTATTCCCTCAAGGTAAAAACTAAAAGTTTAATTACGTTAATGGTTTCGAATATAAAAATGTTAAACATGAAATTTTAAAATATGTCATTGTTTAAAAGATTTATAGTATATTATCATTATCATACATGTATAAACCACTAAACTAAAGCAAAAGTTCTAAGAATAATTGATGTTTAATCATTAATTTGTTCCAAAAACGAGTTTTATGATCGATCATGTTGAATGTTCAAATCAGAATTTTAAGTCGTGAAACTTAACCAAATACATATATATATATCAATTTAAAGCTAAAAATGAAAATTACCTTAAATCGACGTTCTTTCAAAGATGTATATAATATTATACTAGGGTTTTTGCTCTTTGTTTTAGAATTCGAAACGAAGATTATATGTATTTTTATTGATATATATAGAGTCATACATTGAAGATAAACCCCAAAAGGTATCCTGATTAAAATCTAATTCCCGTTTTATTTTAATATATATCCATTGCATAAATTATAAAATAGACCCTCTATTTATGTTTTTGACGTATCTAATCCACAAAACAAAATAAGTTATTATTTTCTTTGTATGTTGCAATAATAAAACCATCTAAATCACAAGTTTAATAGCTACGTGATAGAGGTTTTTGCCTCTCGAGAAGAAACTCAGGGTTCAATCCCTAGCATATCTAAGAATTTAAGTTATTACTACTTAACTTATAGATTAATTTGATTGAAATTATTAGATGCCATAAATACTGACAAATTTATAGTCACATTGTCTTTCGATTATTTGTTAGATAACTTTTTTGTATTGGAAATAATAATTACTAGTTGTGAAAAATCTGAATAATGATATTGTCGTTAACGATCGAATGGGTGAGAAAGTCGCTCGATAGCAAACAACTTGCTAACTTGGTATTCAATCTTTTACTATCGATCTCCACTCATTACATTTTCGATACAATATGTGAAATACAATGTCTAGACTGGTTTGCTAACACGTTAAAGAGAGCGACTCATTTGTTAAACTTGTTTAAATTAAAGGCATTTGTAATTGAATTTCAAAAAATCTAATGGAAAAGAAACTAGTTTAACTTTTTACAAGATAAGAAGGAAATTACAAATCTTTTTGCCTTTTAAAAATCATCTTTTATCATTTAAAATTAATTGAATTCTTTATGAATATATTCTATTATTCTTTCTAGAATTTGTTAAGAATCGTATTACATAAAATGGTGACGTTTTATTTGATAAAAATATTGTCAACTGACAAGTGACAAGTACCTGTTTACATGTCATCGTCAATATTATTGTAATTATTTTGTTTTGTAATACCAATTTAATTTTAATTTGTCATCTAAAGATTATTAGTCAAAATGTAGGCAAGACTTTACTTGTAAATATCAGGATCAAAAGTCCATTAAAAACCAAGCTGATTTCAGCATTACAATTGAGATTAGGAGGCGATCCGTACGCTTCTCATTTTTAGCCATACATCCCAACAAGAGATAATCGGACTATTTTATTTATGGCTCATTTAACAACAATCTTTTTGGTTTAAGGACAAAATAGTCAAACCATCCGTTTTAGTGGTGTATGGCTAAAAGTGAAATGCACGGATCACCTCCCATTGAGATAGTCGTTTTGTGTATTTGTATTTGTAACTTTTTGTACATTTCTGGCCGTCTAGTACTTTGCTAGCGGCCTTGTTCTATTTAATTTTATACTGCTATTCTAAAAAAAAAGTACATATACATAAAATAAGCCAAGTTGTACAATAAAATTTGTATAAAGAAAAAATACATCACATTTTTATGATACAACATGAATGTGAAAAAGTCACCAATGAAAGGCATTTATACAAACACACATAAAATTAACTTCAACAAATCAAATACTTGTCTACATTTCAAAATCTAAATTTTCCATTACACACCATCAACGGTGGCATTCTTCAGGTTTCCTCCTAGCAAGGATAGCAAACCGCCGCCATGAACACGCCCTTCTGGAACCGTGAACTCCAAGCTCTTCTTACTGTTGCCATTATCATGCCCTTCTCCGTGCTTTTCTGAGCTCATTTGCGTTGTATATGATGAAAATGCAGATTTCATTGATGGGGGGACTAAAACCTGAGGAGGAATTAGGTGCTGTCTTTTGGCCGGCTTTTCTAGGGAATCGATGGAATCTGAAACGATGCTGACTCCAGATGAAGAGCAAGTGTTATCAAAGCTGGTTGCAATGGTTGATGCTGGAGCCGGGACAAGTCCATGGAAGAGCCCTGGTCCGATTCCCATTCCGAAACTGCCCTTTTTGCTTACATTAGATTCTCTATCTTGAACCATGCTAGCATGCGCCGCACATAATCCATTCTTCCCCCTAGCGAATTTCTCACAATTACCTTCTCCCCCCCAATTGCATCGCTTCCCACCACCGTGAGCCTTACAGAAGTCGGTGCTACCTTGGGCTGACTTTGTACAATTCTCGGATTTGCACCGCTTTCCACCACCGTGCTTCACGCAGCAATCGGTTCTGCCACGGGCACTTTTGGTGCAACCAGGGACAGAACACCTTTTCCCACCACCGTGAGCAACACAAAAGTTGGTTCCACCATGCACGCTTTTAGGACAAATACCACCACCGTCATAAAGGCATCGTTTGCCTCCGCCATGGGCTTTACAAAGCGGCGTGCTACCTTCAGCACCTTTGGTACAGCCAGCAAAAATACAACGTTTTCCACCACCATGAGCCTTACAATACATAGTGCTTCCTTGAGCTCCCTTGTTGCACCCTTGGAACTGGCATCGCCGACCTCCACCATGAGATATGCACAAACCAACCTGCCCTTCAGCACTACGAGTGCAGCCCTCCACTTTACACCTCTTTCCACCACCGTGTTTAATGCAGAGGCCCGATTTGCCCCTAGCTGCTTTACTACATCCAGAAGAATGGCCACACCGTCTCCCACCACCATGTGCTATACAATACTCCGTCCTACCTTCTGCACTTTTTGTGCAGCCGAGATACTGACACCGCCTTCCACCGCCATGAGCCTTACAATACGCAGTTCTACTTTCGGCACCTTTATTACACCCCAGTTTCTGACATCTCTGCCCTCCACCATGACCAATACAAAGACCTGTAGCTCCTCTAGCCCCTTTTGTGCACCCTTCAAACTTACATTTCTTAGAATTGCTTGTTTGGTGGTCAGACATGGTCCCCATAGAGTAATCTGACATAGCCGATAGTTCAGAGCTTAACTGCGGGACATGATACGAGTTTTCCCCAGGCTCCAAAAGGTTATGCATTTGCATTCTTGGAGCCAGAAGAAGAGACGGCATATAGCCACCTGATTTCTTTGCTGACGTTGACCCTTCGTCAATAGGTATCTCAAACCTGTTATTACTACCCTTGTGAGTAAAACTAAATGTATTCGTATTCAGATCGCTCAATGACATAACACAATGATCAGACAGGCCAAGTTTAAGAACCGAATCACCCTCACAAGACAACCCCTTAGATTCAGAGGCGGGTTTTTTGCTTGTGGAAAAATAATCATTAGAATATACACTTGGTGTAGGTCCCAACCCGAGGACCAGTCTGCAGCCATCATCTGCTGCTGCATTCGTAATATTTTGATCTGTAGATTTTTCTCGGTTTCCACCATAACTAAAGCAGTCCAAGCTTAACGTGGTATTACTATTACCACCGTGGTAACTTTTATTCAGTTCACCGTTACAAGAAACAAGTGCAAGACCATTATTGAGATCCATTTGTGGGTTATTGTATACCATTTTTGTGAAAGAAATTGAAGAAGTTGGGGGGTAAGTTTTAGAGAAAATACGTATCACATCTACAGATATCTGTATATCAAAATGAACAGAAATAGAAAAGCTTCCAGTAAGCTAGCTCCACCACTTACAAAGCCAGATGTATCCGACCTATCCATTCAGTTGAAGGCAGCCCAAAATGGGACTCGCCCTAACCGCTTAGATAATCACCATCTGATAACATTTCTGGCATAGAACCCGATTACATTGTCATCAGAGATTGGTGGCGTTTTAAGGTCGGCAAACTCTCTAAAACTTTTAATACGTAAGTCTTTAACCTTCATTCACCTGCCATTTAAACAAACAGATAGTTGTAAACACCAAGTAACGCACATGAATCAAATTTGAGAGAAACAAATATGATGTTGTGTATATATATATATATATATATATGACCTGAAATTACGAAGGTCTAACATTCAAGTACTTTTGAAATCTTAACAACAAACTTATACCTGCCGAATAAGTTAATACATTAATCCCGACCAAGTTGATACATTAATCTGAAAGCGATTCGAAATTTAAGCTGATATTTGCGCGATTTCAAATTCTAGTCCAAAAATTGATACTATATATATAATACCTATACAAAATATCATTTAGTTACATTCAAACTTAAAAAACATTCTTAGTTTAATCCATCTGTTCTGAATCCAATATGTGTGTGTATATATTACTGTAATAATTAGCTAATACTATATATATCTAAACATATAGAAACAATCTAATTACCGAAACTTGGGAATAGAACACATGATATTTATATTGCACATAATAACAAAAAATAATAAAAAATAAAAATTGAGGAAAAATATGAAACATATTAAGTTTAACAAGAAACCACATATTAAAATATAAAATACAAATTATAGTAAACATGGAAAAAGGAAAGAAACAAAAAACCATCAGTTATCTCAGCTTATAATAATTGTTGATTAATAAACTTATATCAAAATCTACCAAATTAACATACAAGTATTTAAATTTAATGATACAAATAAATAAATAAATAATCTATAACTTATAGAATAAAATTCTTCAATATGTAACAAAAACATATATTAATTATTATAGATAAATATGAAATCGAAGTGAAAGTATATATATATATATACCTGAAGAAGCAAATACACCCAGCAAAAAAAAAGAACAGATCTAAAAACAAGTGATTTAAGACATAAAATACACCCAGCAAAAACAGGGGGTTGACAGGGAAACTGATAATGTTTTGGAATGAATAAATGAATGAATGAAAGTTTTAAGAAAGACAAAGATGAGAGAAAAATGATGAAATATAGATATGATGATGTTTGCACAAGTGGAGTAATTATTTGGTAATGAAGCATAAAATAAATAAATAAATTTGATCCAGCACAAGATATTCATTCATTCATTCATTTGTTTAGTCCTTGTGTTTACTTCGATGTACATATTTGGTCTCTTTATTTTTGGTTCTTTAAGTACGTTGGTAATATCGAATTTGGATCATTTCCTTTTCATTACGTCATTAAGATATCATATGACATTTCAAATCATGTATTTAAGTTCCATATCACATCAAATGTTGGTTAACTTAAGTACGAATGGTATATTTAGGTAGTCTTTGTTTTTGTATTTGATTGATTTAACGAATACAAGCATGAAATAATAAGCATCTTTTTTTTTTCAAAAGGTGTGGATGCGTGTGGACATTTTTAACTTCGAATGTTTTTTCAGCACGAGTCATTGTCCGTCTCATAAAAACAGCTCGAAGCAACTATTCTAACACAATGGAGCACGTTAAAGGCACGACTTTGAACCCAAAACCTTCTTATCTCCAAAAGTCACTCCAGAAGCATATTTTTTATTTAGATTTAATCGGTAAAGAATGAGTCGATTTAAAATGTCACAGATATGTTGCTTTATTTATTAAGTTCTTAGATTTCCATATTATTACTTTTTATATATATAAATTGTCTTTTCAGCATACAAAACAAAACAATTGTCTTAATCTATACGTTTTATATTTATCCATATAAATATTTTATCCAGGAATCAGTAAAAAAAAAACTGAAATGATTACAAATGAGTTAAAGTTGGGGCTAAATGAGTTGGAATCGTAAATTAGTAGATATATTTTGCTGTCAAAGACATGTGGTAGAGTTGGTTAAAGCTTTGGGTTTTGGTACAAGTGACCAAGGTTCAAGTCTTGGCAACTACATTATTTGTTTTTTGACATAGGAAGTCCCCCAATGAAGGGGTTTGGGCCTGGTAACCCCAGGTTTGAATCTTGGAGGAGGCAAGTGTTTACCCATATTAATTGTCGTGCATTCGGGCGGATTAATAAGGGGTTTTCCCCCCATCGGGTATTTGAAATAGGCATTTCCGCTTCGAGGGAGCTCTCTAGCGCGTACCCGGTTTAAACAACGTATGCTAAACCTCCCGCTGTCGAACCACGACACGAAACACTGATAAAGAAATTCACCTTTCAAAAATAAGTATACAACTTAACTTTGTCATTATATTATATCAATCATATGTATGCCAAAGTTTGTTTATTTAGTTACACACCTCATTTTTACCATTAAATAATAACCATTAGTTTTTGATAAGTTTAAAATAAGGTTTTTTTTCCTAACAATTAATTTGGATCGCTGACGGATCACTGGATTATTATCGTGTTTGTGTCACCAATGTCACCACCCGATTATATTCCAACACCAATGTAACGCCTCAAAACTTTAAAGGTAATAAATTAATCTACTTTTGTAGTTTTGTCTTTAAAATAAGTTCCTAATATTTAATTTTAAGTTATGAGATTAAAATAGTTGGAACTTTAGTGGCTAGCGGGTATAATACCCTTATGTTTTAAAATGGAACCGTGGCATTCTATCAAGAAGCCAGCTCCCTCCATTTGCTTAATCAAAATTCATTCTCTGAATTCTCATCCTAATCCTCTTCCAATTTCTCAAACCTTCTAATCATTATCATCCCAGATTCATAATAATATCAAGATTTTATTCATAGCAATCCTAATAACATTAAGTGGGAAATTATTGGCGTATGTGGTTGTGTGTGTATCGACACATAAGAATACAAGAAGGAAGTTTTTGGTGAATTCCATCTTCTCTTAAGTAATCAAATTCAAAGGTAAAATTCTATTCTTTTTGTTATTAAAATTCTAGGGTTCTTAGTAATGATATATTTGGGGGTTTTTGGAGAAAATGCTTATTTGAGAATTGAGCCCTAGTATTTTGGTCTATGATTGACCATATAGTGTTGTTGCTATTGATCTCTAGATAGTTCATATAGAAATGATGATATTTTTATAGAATTGAAATTACTAGTGGTGAAATACTAGTAATATGCTTATGAGCAATTTGAGAAAAATAATACTTTGTTAAGTGTGGTATGACCACATGAGATAAGTGATGTTAGAATGATATGAATAAAAAGAGAAAAATGAATTATGGCTAGATAGCCTTGTTTTATGATGATGGCCTTATATATGTGCATTTTGATTATTGCTAGGTGGAAAGCAATCATAAATTATTGTTTTGGTCATCTTGGATTGATAATTGTTGCATTGGAGGTGAGTGTTTTTGCATACATATGTATATATGTTGGGTCAATTACAAGGTGATGGTGGATTTCCATGTCTTGTAATTGATTCGGCTAGGCCAAGGTGTGGCCATTGTTATCTATCATGTGTATGTACAACGTGATGATTATTGTTATATGGATCCATATGTGTGAATTTACGTAAGGTGTGTATGCAAGAGATGATACGACGGTATCATAGGCTACATGCGATAATCCTTACGTGGTTGCCCTCCAATGTATGTGTATATGTATGCAATTATATTCACTAAGCATTGACTTATTGTTTAGTTGTTTTTCCCTTTTTATAGGTGTTTCCGGAAGTAAGAATTTAAGTAGCATTTGGTTTGAAGTGCTAGTGAACTTGAAGGTATAGGCCATTGGATGAGAAATGGCAAATTTTGGTAGTAAGGTTTAGCTACTTTGATCCTTGGCTCATGGTACATTTTGTGTCATTTTGAATGTGTCATGTATGCAAGTTTTGTAATCAAGTAAACTTATAAATTGTGTTAAGTTAAGTGTTTTGACTAGTTGGTCATTTTGGGTAATGGCGGGTAAAAGACCCGTTAGTTTGTAAATGTCGTTGTAAAAGGTACTATGATATGAAAACTCTTTCATTGCCAATTTATGATTTCTGCAGTAATATGGTCCTTTGGAAGTACATAATATGATTTGGTATTGTATAGCTTGAATTATGCAGAAAAATGCAGGTTTTTGACACTACAGGGCAATATCGCGCCGCGATATAGGTCCATCGCGTCGCGATAGGTGCCAGTTTTGGTCCATTTTTACACCGAGCCGAAAATAGCGTATGTAATTGCACCGCGATAGTTTAAACCTGTTTAATCGCGCCGCGATAGATGTTGCATCGCGCCGCGATGTTTAATTTAACGTGATCGCACTGCAACGTGTCTTGGTCGCGCCGCGATTTGGGACATTAAAAAAAAATTACGTTTTGGGTCGAGTCGTTACAAGTGGTATCAGAGCCAAGGTTTAAGGGATTTAGGCGTTCCTTTGTTGATAGGAATACCTAGACTTAAACCGGAAGATTGACTTGACCTTGAGTTATAAGTGGTTTCAAATTGGACTATGATAATGTTTAGCGGGGTTAACTTGTAAAAGTGTTAGTATGGAGGCATAATAAGTCCGGAATTATTATGGTGAAGTACTAAAATGTTTCCAA
>JAOXNX010000019.1:12316524-12329631 GCA_028566075.1 Solidago caesia
CCGAAGGTTTATGCAAGTGTTATCTTTAAATTACAGCCGAGTACATTATGCTTGTTACCTTACTAGCCCATATTTTGAAACTAAATATGTAGCTTTCTTGAAGTTGGTAATGCGGCCGTTAAACTGAGTCGTATCAAGTATTTTGGTTGTTTATAAACAGGTTGTTTTGATTTGAAATTAGCAGGTATTTGATGCTCAAGTAATGAGCATTGGTTGTTGACTTTACGACGAGGTCATGCCGAAATTTCTAATTTTTCCATTTTGTCGTTTTGAAATAAATTGATATTCGGTGTGGTCGAATAGGTATTTATTTATAAAAGTCAAATAAAGTTTTTATATAAAAAAAAAAACGGGCGTAACAGTTATTCGGTCAACGTTTACTTTTAAAAGTAAATAAACTATCAATTCAGCTAAAGTTTTTGTTGTATAGGCAATTTGGCATCTAATATTCAACTTATTCAAAAATAATGGTAGCATTTAATTGCTACAGAAATTTTGATTTAATTAATTTTTTTTTACAATAACTTCTCTGTATGTAAACAAATTATGCAAGAGTTACAAGATTTTTCACTAGATGATTTTTTTTTATTTTTTAATTTGAATATACACATATAATATACCAATTTGTTATATTGAATAAATTTAAACTTTTTGTAATAAATTAAGTTCCATTGCTTTTGAGTTTGGGAGTAGGTGGAGTCAAAGTCCACACACATAAAAATACAAAGTGGAAAGCATAATTAGTACTACTATATTATAACCTTTTTTTGGTATTCCATTTTTAGCAAGAAGTACCACAAAATACAAGATTAGTAAATAAGCAATTATTGCAACCTACATAAAATAGACTCACCTGGATTTAATTTTACTTTTTTTAACGGCGAGGATAGTGATAAATTTATAATACGTTTTATCCATGCACCACAAATTTACATATTATTTTGCATAATGTACAACTATATAAAGCATGCATTGTTGTGGATAACTAAAAATTGTTGCGGATTTATCACTCTTCTAATGATAAATTTGGGCTCAACGACATTGTCTTTTCATATACCCAACTTCAATTTCAGAAGAAACTCATTTTAAGAAAACCCCTACCTTCATTCTTGAAAGTATTTTTGTGATTTGAATCCAAGATTTAAAAATCTCACCTGGATTTTTCACCAATCAGGAAAATAGAATAATCATTTCGTATCATACAAAGCAGCTCATATTGGTTTATGATTTTTAACCATAGTTTAGCCTATCTTTTTTTCTTATAAACCTTGGTATTAACACTTTTTTTCAAAGTAAGTCGTAGACTCATAGGATACAAATAGAACATTTCTTGCCCATTAATTTATTAAGGTATAGATTTAAGTATTTTAGTGATCATTTTATTTTAAGGTTTAGTGTCCATTATGTAATGAATTATATACGAATGTTTATGTTGAATAATGAATTATTCGGGTGTTTATTGTATGTAATGAACTTTCAAACCCTGGTTATTGGATGTACCCGACCAATCAAAAACTTGCAAACTGAGAACGTGACATTGGACGTGGCAGCTTATATGTTTGCCACATATATCCGTTTACATCCAATAACCGAGATTTAAAAGTTCATTACATACAATAGACACCCGAGTAGTTCATTACACAACATAAACATTCATGCATAGTTCATTACATTCGGAAACACTGTACCCTTTATTTTATAATAACTGAATATTTACATGTAAATATGGTATGAACAATACAACCACTTACATGTAAAATACCATTACTAACCATATCTCTTTTTCACATTTTCCCCATATATTTTATTATTTTACAAAACAAAAGGAAAAAACAAAAAAACTTTTCTTATATTTTTGATTGGTTAAAAAAAGATATAATCCCAGCTATTCACCTTCACCTTCTTTCTGCCTTTTTCTCCAAAGAAAAACAAGTTGGGAAAACACTTAAAAGAAAAAGTTGTTGCCAATGGTTTCTTTGAGAAAACACTTAAGAAAGTGCGAGAAGATTTAGCGTTGAGATAGGTCTTAGTGTCCGAGAAATATGCTCGATCGGCTATGGTTCTCTCTTATTGGAGTAATCTTCATGAAGTAACTTCCACGTCACTTGTTTTCGATATGGTTCAGGTACTTTTCTTTGTTTATTGACTAGTATCACTTTACTTGTATTTCTATACTGGAAGGTTTAACCCGCACGTAGCTGCGAGTGTCCGTTTTCTTATTTTACGGCAACACCACAACCACAACATCATGTTTATGTAAAAAAACAAACAAAACCAAAAAGAAAAAGATATGTGAAAAACCAAAAAGAAAAAGATATGTAAAAAACCAAAAATAAAACAAAAAAAAAAAGAAAAATACAAAACGGGGTGCGAAGTGGCAAAATATGAACAGTGTGGCCACAAATAATAAGAAACGAAAAAGAAAAAAATGGTGCAAGAAAGTAAGAATAAACAAAGAAAAAAAAACCTAAACCGATTGCAACGAAACGAAAAAAAAGCAAGCAGACTGCCAGACAGCTACGCAGCAGGTTAATAAGCCAGCCTATCAACCTGCTTCACTATTCATTCCGTTCGCTATTATTAATAGATATAATATAATGTTACGATAGTCCCTAATAACTTATTGGTTCATTGTTGTATCTCTATCTTATTTAGGAGTTGTGGATTTAAGGTGGTAACCTTTATAATCTTTTATTATTAAATAAAAATTAGACCTTTTAAAGAAATTACTTATACACTCAATTAATTAATACTAGAGGGGAACCCGTGTAATACGGTGATCCCGGATATGTCGTGTAAAAATCCGTTGTTAATCCCGTTGTTAAAATATAATTGTAGAAATGAAAAGTTTGACAAAATATATAAGTCAAATATTAATTAATATTTAAGATGTGGAAGTTAACTAAATATATAAGGTAAGTACTAGTTAAGGTTTTGTTAAGGTAAGGATAAAGTAGTAATTTCAATATTGAAATATGTAACTTTTTAATAATGTGGTGTAATTTTTATATAATATTATAGATTATAGATTAATATTCTTATAAATTATCAAGTTAATTATGCATTAAATTCAAGGATAAAAATGTTATTTTGTCATCTAAAATTTTCATTAATTATATATTTTATCATCTAAACATATATTCTTTTTTTTATGGAATTAAACATGAAAATAGGTTTGATGTTGTTAAATGATGAACTTAAAAATGTGTCTTATAAGGAAAAGTAAATACCATAACAAAATCAATGATAATGATTAAGAATTTTTTTTTTTATAAAACATGTAACGACAATTAAATAAAATAGACATATATTTAGGCATATATTTTTTTTAAAGTCTACTACTATATAAGAATATAAGATATCTCATTAAACGTATTTTGATGGATGGGAGGAAAAGAAATGGCAAATTTGGGTACAATTTTAAGGACTTTTTCCCAATAGGCGGCGGGCATTGTGGGTCCAACCCCGTGCGTGCGTTTGACCCCGTTAATCCGTTCCACTGCCTTTGTGTCCCTTTCTTTTCTTTTCTCTTTCACAAACTAAAAATCAATGGCTAATTCATTTTTAAGAAATTCCATTCTATTAATCACCAAATTGCCATCACTAATTGCACAAACTTATGATTCCCTTCTTTAATTTAATTTAATTTAATTTAATTTAATACTGATTGTAGTAACTAAAGTTAAAAGCAAATTATATTCTTGTATTTTTCTTAATTAATCATGACTTCACATGATTTTTCAACATTCAACATTTTTTTTTTTACTCTCTTTCTAACAAAATGATTATTCCAACTTTTTGTTTACAAGATTTTATTTAATTCTTTGTAGTAATTATTTTTTGAATTAATAAAATTCCTCTTCAATAAACTTAACATTTCCGTTATAAATTAAAAATATAATCATGTTACAAAATCAAGATGTATTATTTTAGTTTTTTTGTTTGTTAAGAAAACTTAACTTCATCAAGTTCGGCTAAAAAAAACCAACTTATTATTCTAAAAAGTAAAGAAAGTACCTCATTAAATAAGTCTCACAAATAACATATCTAACTAGTCCACTAAATTATTTAATCCCATCACATGTAGTCATTTTTATTTTTATACTCACATTGGTCAAGAAAACAAAAATATAAATATAATAAAAGAAAAAACTTATAATCCACTATTTAATTACACTAAACATTTTATTTTATTTTTTAATAATTTATATTTATTATTTATTTATTTTTCTCCATCTCTCTATTCTTTTACTACAACCAGTTGTCTCGGAGAGAGAGAAACACACAGAAAAAGAGAACCTTTGACTAAATTAACACAAAGACTTTCCTACCTTCAATCTTTTAACCAAAACCCACAAATATATTTTCAACTAAATCTATCATTTTTCATTATCTTCTTCGTCTGGGTCTTGTTTATTTTAGCAAAGTTTGGATTTTTATAACTGGGTTTTGTTTCTTTTGTTTGTTTAAGCTGCTTTTAGCCTAGGGTTTGTTGTTTAGCTTTCTGGGTATTTTGAATTTCTTGATCCTGTTAAGTATTTCATGAGAAATCTTGTTTTTTAGTTTGACCCGGATCCGACCCGGTTTCAAGAAAATGGATCACAGGGTCTCTTTGATTTCAGCTTCTGTTCTTGTTTGGTTCATTTTGGTGTTCAACAGCTTGTTAAAAGTTAATGGAAATGCTGAAGGTATATATATTTATATATATTTTTATTTTTTTTGTTCTTGAATTTAAGTACTTTTTTTGGTAACTTTGAATGCTTTTTTTGTTGACTTTTGATTTTGAGTTTAATGAATGTGTTGACTTTGATTGATTAATGAAATTATTTTTGCTCAATCATATTTAGTAATTAAAGCAATTGTGTTATGTTAGATTGGTTTTAATCATTAGCTACAAATTTAGTAGTTTTTGTTCTAATATTAGCTAGTGCACCTAATGAGTATATAGTTGAAATTGTATCTAATTTTGATATGATATTATAAATAGATTTATGTTTTTTAATTTATCTTGTTTTGCAATGAAGTTTGTCGATTTTTGGTGTTTTTTAAGATTAGTTAGTGATCAAATTTGATGTGTAAAACAGGTGATGCTTTGAATGCTTTAAAGACTCAATTAAGCGATCCGAATAATGTTCTTCAAAGTTGGGATGCCACTCTTGTAAATCCGTGTACTTGGTTTCATGTTACATGCAATAATGAGAATAGTGTTACGAGAGTGTAAGCTTTTCATTCGTGATAAAGGTATTATTGTTTGGTCGGATATTGTTGTGATTATTATTAAGGGAAATTGTGTTGTGGTGTTTGTTATACGCAGTGATCTTGGAAACGCAAACTTATCAGGTCAACTGGTTCCACAGCTTGGTCAACTCACTAATTTACAGTATTTGTAAGTTGTCTTTACTCTTTAGCATGTATGATTCTTACAAATAATGTTTTTGTAGTTATCATGAATAGAATACTAGTTCAAAAACGCCGCCTTCTTACTTTTGTTTCATACTTTCATGTTATAATATAATTGCCTTTTTCGTGCTTTACCATGTTTGGGAGCCTCATTTTTATCTGCATGTGCATATCCTTATATGTGTGTGTGTGTTCATGAAATTAACTGCTTTTCCCTTTTGCGTTTGTAAATACATATGTACATGGTATGCATTCATGCAATACCCTTTTTCTAAATTTGTTATGATTGTATATTGTGTTATATGATGGTTAAAAAAGCAAGAAAAAGATATGTGATTACCTGAAGGGAAATTACAATGGAAAGCATTTATAATAGGACATGGAAGACACATCTTGCTACTTGTTTTTACGTTACGGGGGTGTTCGGATATGCATTCCAAAAGTGTTTATGTGATATTAAATGACCAGAGCCAGAGAATTTATAGAAGGCGCTGTAGGAGATACTATTTGAGGGATGCGCTTTTTATATTTGAAGTATAATATAATATTTAGATAATCACATGCTTGAGAGTTTGAGAATTTCTGATTAATAATTAATTAAGTAATTATAGATAAAATGAGCAAAGAGGACATTTTTTTGAGAATTTTAGAGATTTCTTGCGAGAAAATGAGAAACTTTTCGTGAAATGGGAGTGAAGTCTCTCAAGTTATCTTGAAAGAAGTGGGGAAGATGATCTTACTTTGATAATCAGTTTTGTTTCAGATAATCTGAAATTGGTAAAATAAAACTGATTATTATCTCCAATATAATCAGGTAGTCGAAACCAGATATTGTTTAGGATGAGGTTATAAGTCTCAAAATCTGATAGCCAGTTCCAAAATGCAAATCCAGACACTCTGTATATCAATTTGGTTTGATGACCATTTATTGTCTTGAAAGACAAGTTAAACTGCTTGATTTAATATTATAATAGCAATTTTGGGTCTCCCTAAAAATCCCTTTTGCACACGACAAAAGCTTGAATTGTCAAGCTTGAGTAACCAATGTTACTTTTGAGTGGTATCACCTCACTTCACTTGGAATTATGATTTTTGTTTTTGTTGTTTCACTAATAAGTTGTTTTTGAACCGATGCCTTATTTTACAGGGAACTTTATAGTAATAATATCACTGGAAGAATTCCTAATGAGCTTGGGAACTTAACCAACTTAGTGAGTTTGGATCTTTACCTCAATCGACTAGACGGTGGGATTCCAGATACCCTGGGCAAGCTCCAGAAGCTCCGTTTCCTGTATGAATTCTCAAAGTCCATGAATATTTTTTGTTGGTCTTCAGCTAACTGATCACCGTTTGAATCAATCATACTAGAAATATATCTTTCAAATACAACCAACGTATTTCTAAGAATGCATAAAAGTTGAATTGGCAATTTCAACTCATTTATGGGTAAACAGGTTGAATTGGTTTTACATTGCCTCTAACGGTTTGGATGGGTCAACTATCAACAGTCACTCGAAGTAAATTTGACTTTTTAACTTCAGAATTTAGATCATTGCTGTTATTATATGGTTCATTAACCATATAAACATTATCTGTCTAAAGTACACATGTTTGTGGTTTGGGTTGGCCTGGTCTGACTCGTTTTAACTTGCACTAAAAAATTGCATGTTTTGAGTTTTGACCACTACCCAACTCACCCGACCAACCCATTTTCACCCTGGTAAAAAAGATAAGAATGAGGAAATCCACTAAAAATATGGTTCATTTACTTGCTTTTATCGCGGTTGACTTGTTGACCTTTTTGGTGGTTTGGAAAATCATAGTGTTATTTCTCTACTGTTTTTGCAAGGACAGTCGTCTCAACAACAACACGTTGACGGGTACTATTCCATTTATATTGACTACTATAACTTCACTACAAGTACTGTAAGTACTCAAACTATGTTCTTATTTTTTATTTGTAGGCATATATATTAAAACACTAAATTATTATCATTAATGTGCATTACAGTGATCTGTCAAACAACAGACTAAATGGAGACGTCCCGATTAATGGTTCCTTTTCTCTGTTTACACCTATCAGGTAAATTGCAAGCCATTCTACTTATCCATTTCTGAAAAATCTAATGCCTTATGTTGAGAGTGATATTTTTTGTTGCTTTTTCCCAGTTTTGCTGGTAATCCCTTACTGCGACCTCCCGCAGTTCAACCTCAAGCTCCAACTCCACCGAATTCCCAATCTTCTGGTATTTGTTTTACATCTATCTTTGCCCAATTCGTATGTTTTTCCTTTGGTAAATGAGTTAATTTGTGTATTCTATGAAGCTGTGATTTGGTTTTAGACATATACGGAGTATATTAATTTTGTATGCAAATGTATAAATGCAACCGCACACTTTTATCTTTTTAGAATCTACATATTTTGGTATGCATATTAGGCACTTGCTGATATTGTATTAATTGGTTTGTAACTTTCAAAGAAAATATCATGTTCTAGTTGTATCTGTAACGGTAATATGTTATTTCAGTCGGGAACAGTGCCACTGGTGCCATTGCTGGAGGAGTTGCTGCTGGTGCCGCTCTCCTATTTGCAGGTCCTGCAATTGCACTTGCTTGGTGGCGTCGCAGAAAACCACAGGATCATTTCTTTGATGTACCTGGTTAGTGAAATGCTACTCGTTGACCCCATTTAGTTACTAGAGGTAGAAAATAAGCAGAGCGGGTGGGTTGGGTATCGGGTCAAAGCATGTGCTTTTTGTTAAGGGTGTGGTTGGGTTGACCTAAAGCAATTTTGTATGAATTATGTGTATCAATATTTTATGAATTATATGTAAATCAACTATGATTTTACAAGTTATATTATTACAGTTTATTTTTAAATAGTAATTTAGGAGGCTTTATGCATTTAATAGAGTTTGGGAGATTTTCAACCAGTTGGACACAATTTTTTTAGTCTTTATATATCTATATATATTAACTAAATCTATAGTTACGGTACCTGTTTAAAACAATCCCTAGCCTATTCCGAACCTATTCAAACCTTACTTTACTCCCGAACCAGCCACATTTATTTGGATTTTTATTAAATGAAAAAAATTAATAAGATATTCAAATCTATTTATTTAATTTTAGATTTTGTTTTCTTAAAATATAAATTCTTTTATTTTCAAATCTATTTATTTGGGTTTTTTAATAATATCAATTTTTTATGTTGATTTGCGTCGTATATCACGTTGGATTTCATGATAGTTTTTTTTATTAATATTATATTATTAGAATTAATTTTTAATGTATTTAGTTTTTCTTATATATCTTTTAAAATATAATGTTTTGTAAAATTTCAAATATACCGTTGTGACGTGTTTATTTTTATCTACGTTTTGTTATAAGTTTTTAACATCAAATTTCGTTTATGGCTTCTCCGTGTTCCTAAATGTTAAATTCACTATATATAAAATTACAAGCAAAGATATTTAATATGAATATTCAGTCAAAAGTTATTATTAATATCATTTTTTTATTAATTAAATAACGTTCTTTATTATTAATATCTATTTTATTAATCAAATAACGTTATTTATTATTAATATCAATTTTATTAAACACCGTGAATAGATTTTTTAAACAGCTGCGCATCGCGCGGGTAAAAGACCTAGTATATATATATATATTATACTAGTTTGATTCATTAAAGATAGAATTTTAGCTCAAATCAAACCATTCATAAGTAGACAGGGTCAAAATTGCTATATCTAACAATTACTGTTCTCATGTCAAATAAATATAACCTACAATGACATTGACACTGCGTTTCCAAAAAAAAAAAACAATCATATCGACACCAAAATGATGATTTACTCATAGTTTTCTTTATATATGCAGCTGAAGAGGATCCCGAAGTTCATTTAGGGCAATTGAAGAGGTTTTCTCTTCGTGAACTACAAGTTGCAACTGATAATTTCAGTAATAGACACATTCTTGGACGAGGTGGTTTTGGTAAAGTTTACAAAGGACGCCTCGCGGATGGTACTTTGGTAGCTGTAAAAAGGCTCAAAGAGGAAAGAACTCAAGGTGGAGAATTGCAGTTCCAAACAGAAGTTGAAATGATTAGTATGGCTGTCCATCGAAATCTACTTCGGTTGAGAGGATTTTGCATGACACCCACCGAGCGGTTACTTGTTTATCCTTATATGGCCAATGGGAGTGTAGCGTCATGCTTAAGAGGTATCTCCGGTTACCATTGTGTTTCTTCAGTTATGGTCATGTTAAGTTAGTGGTTTCTGGATGTGCGTTACAAAAGTGCTTAGGTGATAATTAATAATCAGTATCAAATAATCCGTTGTGGTAAATCGGGCTACCGAAATTTAATAAGTTTGGATTATATAGGAAAATGATCCATAAGTTAACATTTTGAGAATATTAGACAGGGTGTGAATTGGACATAAAAGTCCACCAGATTAGGTTTAAATGGAAGGTTATATTAGTAGTACTATTATTTTCCCCTTAGAGAATCGTTTTGTTGTAGCTGCTATGAAACTGATTGTCCAGAATTGATTTTTTTACCCTTAACTATTTGATAGTAGGTAGCATATATTATACAAATTTGATTTGGATGGTCAAACCTATCGCTTCTCACGTTCAAAATGGGCGTATTCTAAGTTACGAGAAGCATCTTTTATTTGCCGTTTCATTTTACACTATTACAGTTCAATGTGGCTGTCCTTTTTTTTTTATGCTATATTTGACATCAAAGTATGTTCCTCGTGATGTTAAAATTATACAACTTCGGCCTTTACTCTCTTAGTGGGGAGATATAGCTTTTATCCTGTAATATCTAACGATCCGATTAACAAAATTGTTGTAGAGAGACCTGACACACAGGAACCACTTGATTGGCCAATACGGAAGCGAATTGCATTAGGGTCTGCAAGAGGACTTGCTTATTTGCATGATCATTGTGACCCAAAGATCATTCATCGTGATGTCAAAGCTGCAAATATTTTATTGGATGAAGAGTTTGAAGCAGTAGTTGGAGATTTCGGGTTGGCTAAGCTTATGGACTATAAAGATACTCATGTTACAACAGCTGTTCGCGGGACAATTGGACACATAGCCCCCGAGTACCTATCAACTGGGAAATCTTCAGAGAAAACAGATGTTTTTGGGTATGGTGTGATGCTTCTTGAGCTCATAACCGGTCAAAGGGCTTTTGATCTTGCTCGACTTGCCAATGATGATGATGTCATGTTGCTTGATTGGGTAAGCATTCTTTCACCTTTACAACTAATTATTCAAAATTAAAGGAGAGGGTAGAGACTTGTAATTCTTTAAAAGGGTGCGGTTGTAATTTCACAGAAAGGTCTTTATTTCTGTTGAACTAGCCAATATTAACCAGGCATACACAGTTTGAGCCAAGGCTCTAGGTTTACTCAAAATCGCTTTAAAGTATTGTCTTACTAGTTTTTAAGATTCTGATTCTTGAAACTTCAGGTGAAAGGGCTTTTGAGGGAAAAGAAGTTGGAGACACTAGTCGATGCTGATCTACAAGGTAACTATATAGACGATGAGGTGGAACAACTAATACAGGTAGCACTTTTGTGCACACAAGGAACTCCATTGGAGCGTCCCAAGATGTCAGAAGTTGTTAGAATGCTGGAAGGCGACGGGTTAGCAGAGAGATGGGAGGAATGGCAAAAAGAGGAGATGTTTAGGCAAGAATTCAATACCGCTCATAATCCAAATACTGATTGGATTATTGCAGATTCAACTTACAATCTTCGTCCTGATGAATTATCTGGTCCCAGATGATCGATCCATCATATTTGATGCGGGTTTCGAGTTTTTGAAGTTGTATCTTTATGGAAACTGAGATTTTATCATCATTGTGCATATGAAAATTCTTGTCTTCTTTTTTTGTTTGTATTCACCTAAAGAGACTGGGGGGTGAATTGTGTCTAGAGTTTTTGGTCTTTATTTGTTGTTTTAATTGTGTCTATAGATTGGAAGGTGGGAGTAAGAGTTTCAGGTGCAAAGTAACCCCAAATGTTGTCGAAACATGTTCCTTATGTAACCAGATGAAAAAAATAAATACATTTCGTAGGTATTTTTTGTGATGTTTTATACCTCCTTGAATCTTATTAACATACATTATTTAGGTGGCAAATCATGGCCAGCTTGACGAACACATATAATCACAATGATTCTATTTTTATAAATTGAATACAGAAAATAGAGAAGAAAGAACAAGGATTTCAAGCAGCAACTTCTGAACATTAGAGAAGTTCGATAACAACGTAATTTCAATACTTATTACAACATTTAGATCTAAAAGTTACCCAAGTTAATAGTCCCAAATGGTGATGAGTAGTCGTGGGCAAAAACTGGTTTTTCGGTTAACCGGTTACAACCCTACCCTAACCGGTTTTGGGTCAAAAAAAAAAAAAAAACCGGTTATTGAATACCCGAACCGGTTAGAAACCGGTTATTGGTCAAACGTTGACCGGTTATTTTTCGGTTATTTTTCGGGTACAAACCGGTTAAACCTATCTCTACTCTGTCTCTAACCGGTCCGGTTATTGGAATACCCTAACCGGTTACTAACCGTCGGTTATTGGAATACCCTAACCAGTTATTGAATAACCGGTTATTTTTCGGGTACAAACCGGTCATTAATAACCGGTTTTTCAATAACCGGTTTTTTTGCTATGAGTGTGATTTAGATAGGATTTAGATTTCCCTTTACTTGGTACGGGATGACCTTTTGATTTTGATGATGATCCATATTCTGCCGGCGAATGAAAAGATGTTTGTGATGGCATGGGTGCTCCACAGGTCATCATTGTATGACCACGTTCCTTGCAACGACTACATGTCGGGTTTTTCTTTTCCTCACCCTTTGACGGTATACGATCACGGTTTTTGGGTCGGCCAGGTAGCCTTTTGTCCATGACTGGTGGCAAAACTGTTTGTAGGTCAGCTGGCATCTCCCATTCAGATGGATGTGGTATGGGATAAACAATCTCGGCATAAGCCTGACGATATACCTTTGAAGTGTAGCACTCCATAGCGTATACAGTTGAATCATCTTAGTTTAGATGAATAGCAACTTTTATAACATGGTCACAAGGAAAACCAGAAGTTTGCTATTTTCCACAAGTACACGTCTTTGCATCTAGATTGACAAGCCCATTCAAGTTATTATCTAAGACTTCAAACAAAGTGTTTGAACATGGTTCAACTCTCTATGATGTTGACTTCACAACTCGTTTCACAATCTTTTTTTCGGTCCATGGTGTAACACGTCGTGTCAATGTTGTTATACATTAAAAAAAAGTAATACTAATTAAAAACCATCATCATTTATAAATAATAATAATAATAATAAGTTAAAATGTTAAACAAATAATATCTGCAACGTTTCTTTTCATGTAATACCACTCTTGAAGAGAGGCACGCAAAAACTCCATTAACATAGTAATGGGTAATTTTCTTGAATGACGACTTAGAGCGTTGATTGATTCTGCACTATTAGATGTCATGAAACCATACCTTGCTCCAAGAGCGTGTACTCTTGACCATCTTTCAAACCCAATTTCTTCTAGTGTTTGAGCAGACTGAGGCATAACACGTCTCAAACGATTTATATGCCTATTAAAGTCCACTTCTCGATAAGCTTTCACCGCTTTCCAGTATGTCCATTTGTGATGT
>JAOXNX010000019.1:12371928-12384503 GCA_028566075.1 Solidago caesia
CTTATATTTAATGTTTTTATTGTCTTTGGATATTAAGACATATTTATGTATGTGTTGGCATTTATGTTGGTGCCAATACTGTCTGGATTTCATTGGATTATTGTTATGATATGAATAAGTAACGCCCAAAGTTTTAATGAAAGTAACTTTGTTTTAAGTTACACACGTTGGACCTAAAGCTTTCGCAATGTTTATTCACCGTTCGGTGAAAAGTTTTTGAAATCCGGTATTTTTAAAGTTGGGTGTTACAGTATCAGTGTATTTTGTGAGCATATTCCATTTGAAAAGTTTATGTTAAGGAACCTTTTCAAGAAAAAATGAGTTTTTTCAAAATTATTTTTCACTCAATCGCCTAATAAGAAAACACAAACACATTTAATTAAATATTTTTAGTGCTATTAACTTAAATACTAATGTAATTCATTAAGTTGTAAAGTGATAATGAACATTGTTTAATATAAAACATTCCATAATTTGTTGCTGTTTGGTGTAAAGTGATAATGAAATTCATTAAGTTGGTGATTTAACAACTATCTTTGGAATAACATTTTTATATTTTGTTTATTTTTATATCTTAAACTTAATTACTATAATAACATAAATATATAAACTCAATTACGACATCATTTGTAGGTTAAATCATACATAGATTAATATATTGTAGGTTTTACTATGCGTAGCGTTAAGGGCTATGAAAAACATGCAGTAAAATGTTATACATAAAAATAACTATCCTCTAAATATTATTTTCAATCGTCATGTATAATACTTTAATACATCTTATTCATAGCCCCAAGGGCTATAAGTAGCAAATTCCTTTTCTATATTTTTTTAATGTATTAATGTTAACTTATAAACTAAAATTTAAAGCTTTATTTTTATTTTTTTACAATATATAAACATTTTAAAAGTTAAAATGGATAATAAAACATTTTATTAGAAAGTGACATAACTCTCAATTTTTAGACATTAGGATATTGTTCACTTTTTAAAAAAAAATCTTTTACTTATTATATACATTAATTAAAATTTAAGTAATAGTTTCTTCTTTCTTTTTTTCCCAAAAAAACATTTTGTAGTTTTCTAATTAATTAGAAAGTTCATCTTTTGTCAGTTTTTCTTATTATACACATAAAGTATGTAAAAGGTTATGTTAAAATTACGAGTTTAAAATAAAATACATACTAATTATTAACTAGAACTTGAAAGAAAACTTCTTTTTAATTAATTATGCAAAATTACATTATTTTATATTTTATATTTAAATTTATTTAAGTTACATATTAAGTGACGGTCTAGTGGCAAGAACACTTGTTTTCTCACAAAAAGTCTCAAGTTCGAGTCCTACCCTAGGCATACTTAGGGATGGCCACATGTATTTAATTTTCACCTATGGTGAGTCTGAGTGAGTTTTTTCTTCCAGATCTCTGGGTGATAAGGGTTTCTCATCGAGAGTTTTAAATTAGGGATCTATTATGTGAGGGGGCTCTCTAGCACGGACCCGGTTAAGACAACGTATGCTAGACCTCCTGATATTCGCGAGTAATTCATACCTTAAAAAAAACATATTAGGTGACCATCAATGCAAAATAAAATAATAAAAAACAATGTTCATCATTTTAAATTTAAAAAAAATGTGGCATTTATTATCATTAATGGAAAGATTTTTTTTATATAAAAACGTGTTAAATAATTTCTAAAAGTAACTTCAACCAATCAGAACTGAGAGAATAAGTGATTTTTTTCCTCTGTTCTGTCGGTATATATATAATTATGCATCATTGTACATCCTAATACTCTGTTGAGAACGATATTTGAGTTTCCTTATCACTATACTAAAGAACATTGATGTTTGCATCAGTGTATTTTGTGAGGATATCTCATTTAAAACGTTGATGTGTTAAACGTGAAAGGAATATACACTGAATAACAATTAACATCATAGTTGGCGTCTTCGGAACATTCTAAAGGGTTATATCCTTGACCATATAGGACAAAGTTAACCTTGAATATATTAATGTGTTTAAGTACGCACGCTTTGAACCGTGTCTGGGTCAACCTAGTTCAACTGAAAACTCGGCTAGAAATTTGAAAACGGGTCAATCCCAAAAATATGGGTGTAATTGAACTAGTCACCCAATCAGTTCTGGGTTAACCTGGTTCAACCGGTCAGGTTGACCCAGGTTTTAAAACATCGAATTGATGTTAAATTTGCTCTTTTATAGTATTTTGAATGAAAATTATGCTTTTAACTCAGGAAAATTTTAAGAACTGCAATATTACTATCTCTGCCACACTTTAAAATATTTGGGTAGAGTCTTTTATTTCTGAAAATTTTAAGAACTACAATATTACTATACTACCCTACTTAATGCATGAAAAGTATTTGTAGTCAATTATTTTCATCTTTAATTATTTCACTAACTAATAAAAAAATAAATTTTAAATATACATATATGTTTAATACCCAAAGTTTGTTAATTAGTTGGCCAACAACCATCATCCTTAGCTGTATATACTAACCGATATTTATGAATTTTATTTGTAAATACAATTTATATCATAATTTAAACTAGGGGGTACAAAGCCCTGCGTTGCGGGGCTTAAGTTATCATGTTTGCGCTTTTGCGTTTGGTATTGATGCGGTTCTGTCATGCTATTTATAAATCCAAATATCACATCGAAGATCGCTCAATCGAATACATATAAAAAACCCATAAATAGGGTGTAACAATTACATTCAAAAGTTTGCAATATAAAATTAAAAATTTCAATACGAAGTATGTATATTTTTAAAAGTCCCACGATACGGGTTTTAACTATCGTCTTTGTGTTTGTTACTGATGCAATTCTATTATACTATTTATAAATCCAAATATCACATGTGAAGGAATGTTTGATGAGTCATCATTAATGGTTTAAAAACATTTGAAAAACATATAAAGACATAATTTAAAAAAGCTCCAACGTAATTCTTATAACATGATGATTTGCGTTAAAATACATAAGTAAAAAGTATAACATGCTTCAAAAATTTGTTTGTCTCCTGTGAAGTTTTTTTAAAAAATTCTAGCAATTAAACCATGGTCCATGGGTTTCGAACCCTCAATTAGGGGAATAAAAGGCATGAATCTTACCACTTGTATCAACTCAAATATTGATTTATATTTGCTATATATATATATATATAATATATAAATGAAGGCAGATTTATTTAAAAATCACTGTTCACGTTTAACTACACGTTAATATAGAAGATAATGTTTTTGAAAACTTTCAACCACGAACTTTCCCCGTAGACATGCACCATGAAAATGTTCACATAGGAAGTTTGAACCGGCCGGAGCCCTTCGTAATTAAGGTAACCATTGTGCAGTGCCACCTTGTGTGGTAGATACGATATGATAATTCAAATACATATAGATCGACTTGATGAAGAAGAATATATGGATGTAAAGTAGAGATCGAGCTATATTTGGAAGGAGTGCATGATACACCATTCTTGCTGTCACAACATCGAACATTTCATTCTCTCTCTTCTTACCGCCATTATAGCTGGAGGTTTCATCTAAATAAGTCAAGGTTCATCGCATCTGGACGCTATTTCGTTGCAAACTTCACATATATATATATATATATAAATAAATCAAACACTAGCTAGTATATATATATATATAATCTGTTCATGCCACCCCAGCATCATTGCAGCTTTGCCCTTCCACAACCATGAAAGGTATTGTGTTTAATATATTAATTAATGCCTCTTGTTTTGTTTGAAATACTCGGAATAATTATATATTGTTATGTATGTGATATTATAATTTATAACATTATCCTTATAGTTCAATCTATTCATAATTAAGTCGTGTTTATATAAATATTTCACACTGTGTGTGTGTGTGTGTGATTATATATGATGAGCTACATTGATGGTGATTGAATTACTTAATATTTAAGGTTTTTATAATGACACATTTATAGGCACATTATGTGATTAAGAAATTTAGGGTTTGCTGACTTCACAAACACATCCACACGTTGACCAAATGAAAGTTTCATAAACTTGCTGGTGGACCCCATAATATGATGTTATGATTTGGCTAGCTTTTTGTAGCGTGAAAGCCACAACAATCTTCTTTTTGTAAAAGTTTTAACCTATAACCCCATTAGGGTTTGTAAATTCATTAGATTTAATTAACTATTGTTAATGTGTGTTTAAGTTATACTAGTAAATACTTGTTTGAAACCATGTGTTATGTCGTTAAACGTTCGCCTCTTTATTGATAGATGGTTAATTCTACGTCTTAGCAAGCACGACTTATAATTAAGTTTCCTAATTTCCAAGTGTGTTTGTGAGAAGAGCGAACCGCCAAATTACTCTTTATAAACCACACGCACGGTTATTGTCACATTTTTCATGGGCCAGGAAAAAGGAAGTGATGATACACTAATAGTTGGAGATTTCGGATGGATTACTCTTGTAGGTTGATAGATGATCTGATGCCTTACCAATCATGACTACTTAATTAAAATGGTATTATGCGAGTTTTTGAGGTGTTATTGTGAGAGTTGTGGCCGTTGGATCAATTGCTTCGGTTCCAAACCTTGGTAGTCCTACTCATATGCTTTTTTATGCGACCGAACCACATTCAAGAGTTAAAAAAAATAGATCACTTTCTAAGTTTGGATTCACCCACACAACTAGCTAGTGTGACCTTCAAAGTGCCTAATTTACCTAGAGAAAACTCCATCTAAATATATATTCTTATAACCCAAAAAGACATGGAAATGGAACTGGATTTGAGAGTACTATATATGGGTAGGCTTTGGTCCCTCAGAATTTCAAAATATTCTCTCAATATAGTTTATTAGTAGAATCAGACCCATCACCCATATATATATTTAGTCTATTTAGTCCTTTTGTTGTCTATTGCCCTTTTGGGTAACCTTTTTCCTTATTTCCATTTGCCTGCATAGCTTTTTACTGATTGACGTTTTGCTACTTTATGTAAACAGTATTGAATATTTAAATATAGAATCACTCTTTGAGATCATCTTTATGGAATTAAAGGGACTACTTTAATTGATAAAAATGTTAGCAACGTGCATATATATGCTCAACATAGCTATATATGTGTAACTTCTGTTTACTGCAAGGTTTATAAAAACTAAATAAATAAAAAAAGTCAACCATATCCTTTCAAAATATCATTTATGTCAGACATGGATGTAGATTAGTAATAAATATACAGCAATTATTGCTTAATTAACTTCACCAGTTGCTTTCTTGAGCCGAAACAGGATTACATGCTTATCTGTTTTAAGAATTTGGACGATATGTTATCTAGATTCATCATTGTATAATCGCTATTTTTAATTTACTTATGTGGTTGACTTTCATACAGTATCTTATAAGTAGGATCACCTAATTCAATACTTAGACCACCCCAAGCCTTTTCGACAATATTGTTTCCAAATACATTTCATATACTGGTAAGGATACGTGAAATGTTATATATATATATATATATAGCTCAAATTCATGTTTGGAAGCATATGCTAATAACAAGTCATACTAATTTTGTTTAATTGTAAAGGTAATAACAAGAACCCTGCCACAATGAGTGGGCGGATTTCAACATATGTTGAGACGAATGAGTCAGATACAAGGAAGGGAACATCACAGTACCCCCATGAAGATGATTTGACTTATGTTCACAAGGTTGGGAAGCCTCCAAAGCAAGATTTGTTAAAAGAGATTAAAACCGCCCTCAAAGAAACGTTTCTTTCAGATGACCCCTTGAAACCATTCAAGGACCAGCCCAAGAAGAGAAAGCTTGTCCTTGGCTTACAGACCCTATTCCCAATATTGAGTTGGGGACAAGAATATAGTCTTTCCAAATTTAAAGGCGATCTCATTGCCGGATGTACCATTGCAAGTCTTTGTATTCCACAGGTAACGAGAGTTTTTGTAGCACTCAAAATGACATAAAATTATACGTCAAAAGTGGTTTGTAGTTACTCTTTTTATGTTTCTTCAGGATATTGGATATGCGAAACTAGCAAACTTGGATCCCCAATATGGGTTGTGTAAGTTACTGCATTCTATTGATTTAAAAGCATTCCTTCGAAAACTTTGTCCGGTCTAAGCTGACCTTTGTCATGTTTACACTGCAGACTCTAGCTTCATTCCACCTCTTATTTATGCCTTCATGGGTAGCTCAAGAGATATTGCCATTGGACCTGTGGCAGTGGTCTCTCTTTTGCTTGGAACTATGCTCCAAAATGAGTTAGATCCCGTTAAACAAAAACATGAATATCAACGTCTTGCTTTCACTGCAACATTCTTTGCTGGAGTCACTCAAGCTGCACTTGGGTTTTTCAGGTATGTGATTCACTAAATTCGTCAAAATGGGTGGGTCAGGATGGTTGGGTAACATGTCAAATCAGGTGTTTGACCCACCAACATATTTTTATTGCTTATTCCTTGGATGGCACCTGTGATTAATGTATAAGATATGATTAAAGAAACTATATCAATGGCTTCTGACGTTTATGAATAAGAGATCTAAGAGACTGTAAGCATTTAAATACCACTTCGGTTCACCTTTCAAACCCTTTCATTGTGATATTTTAGAATTAGTTATAACCCAACGCAACTCCTTATAAATAGATGGGTCAAAAGTGTCGCTTCAAGTATTCACATTGCAATATCAGCTTAATGATCAATACATTGTGTCATTTTGGTCCAAAGTTATATGTTTGGTGGCTGTTTCTTTTACAGATTGGGTTTTCTGATCGACTTTCTGTCGCATGCTGCTATTGTTGGGTTCATGGGGGGAGCTGCAGTGACTATTGCACTTCAGCAACTCAAAGGGATGTTTGGCATCAAGAAATTCACAAAAAAGACAGATATCATTTCTGTCATGCGTTCTGTAGTTAACTCGGCACATCATGGGGTAAGTCGATCGGCCTCTCATACCTATCTTCAACTGTGGGCTAAATTTTGTTTCAGTTATACTGATTTGATTTTTTAAACTGTTTTCAGTGGAACTATCAAACCTTACTGATAGGAATTTCTTTCTTGATCTTCCTTTTGGTTGCAAAGTATATTGTAAGACCATTCTTTCCCTTCTTGTTTTCTGATACAATTATTTTCGTCTTATACTCACCTTTCGTTTCCAATGTAACCAGGGGAAAAAGAACAAGAAGTTGTTTTGGGTGCCAGCAATAGCTCCATTGATCTCAGTTATCGTTGCGACATTCTGTGTTTTCATCACTCACGCAGAGCGACATGGCGTCCAAATAGTAAGTTTGATGTGTCTGTTGTTGTTGTTGTAGCATGTATCTGTTTTTCGCTACTAAAAAGCCTTGACGAATTTTTTCAGGTTCGCCATATTGAAAAAGGTCTCAATCCATCGTCCGCGAATGAAATCTTTTTCAGCGGGCCCTTCCTTGCAAAAGGTTTCAAGATTGGAGTTGTTGCCGGGTTAATCGCACTCACGGTATTAACTTCTCTTCATGTTGCATGTAATTGAAATACATTAAGGTCTGCATGAGTTATATTGATATAAATAACAGGAAGCTGTAGCAATTGGAAGAACCTTTGCTGGAATGAAGGATTATCAGCTGGATGGAAATAAAGAAATGGTGGCACTAGGCTCCATGAACATTGTTGGTTCTTTAACTAGTTGTTATGTGGCCACAGGTATGATTAGTTACCATCCGATTAGAGGTTGACAAACGGCAGGTTGGGTTACGAGTCAACATCAGTTTGAGTCAAAATATGAAACTTTTATGTGGGTTGCAACGGGTCAGGCCGGGCCCGCCAACATGTTTTAGTCCCCCCTTTTTTTTTTATCTGTTTTAATTTTATATAGTTGATGTAGATTAAATAAAATGATTAAGTGTGGTAAACATTTGATCAGTACATGTTCAGCGAATTTTGACCTGGTTGGCCTAGATGACCCTTTATTCATCGAATAAAACCTGAATCAACTCGTTTCCATAACGGGGTGGATTTCCTGTGATGAACATATCGTTTTTCTCTTGCAGGGTCATTTTCTAGATCTGCAGTAAATTACATGGCTGGTTGTAATACTGCGGTGTCCAATATTGTTATGTCTATGATTGTGATGCTGACTCTTCTTGTCATTACTCCATTGTTTAAGTACACCCCGAATGCTATACTAGCCTCGATCATTATATCCGCTGTCCTAGGTCTCATTGACATTGATGCAGTAGTCCTACTATGGAAGATTGATAAATTCGACTTTGTAGCTTGTATCGGAGCCTTTTTTGGTGTGATTTTTGCTTCAGTTGAGATAGGCCTTCTTGTCGCGGTAAAGAACTTCATATACTTCAAATTTAAAAGCCTTTGTCTTTGAGTCAAAAAAATAAATGGTGAAGTAAGATTAAATGTTTTTTTATTGGTTTTATAGGTTGCTATATCTTTTGCCAAAATTCTTCTACAAGTAACAAGACCTCGGACCGCAGTGCTAGGGAAGATCCCAAGGACAAGTGTTTACAGGAATGTAGAGCAATATCCAGCTGCAACTAGAGTACCTGGTGTTCTGATAGTTAGAGTTGATTCGGCTATCTACTTCTCCAATTCAAATTACATCAAAGAGAGGTATGAATTTTTTTTTCGCCTTTATGTAATTTCATCAGAGGTAGCAATTTCAACCAAACTAATTGGATATGGTTCATGTTGTATCATCTTTTGACTCCAATAAGTGAAAATGGGTTGGGCAAGTTAATCGGGTTAACAGACATCCAAAGTGTTATTCGATTATTTTGATCCACTTTTTCTTAAGAACAAAAAATACTCGCACCCCGTGACTCAACCCAAACTGCTTGGCTGCCCATTTAACGACCTCCAATTCCATATATATATGCTACTTAAATCATTGATGATTCTTATTGTAGGATCTTAAGGTGGCTAACCGATGAAGAAGAAATGTTTAAAGATCAGCCAAGAATCGAATATTTGATAGTTGATATGTCACGTAAGGGATAGCTAGATTGTAACTTGATTTTTATAAGAATGCATCATTTGTTCTAAAACATGGATTATTTACTTTTGTTTTTTATTTTGTAATATGCAGCTGTTACTGATATTGATACCAGTGGAATTCATGCCTTGGAAGAACTACATAGTAGTCTCCAAAAGAGAGATGTTCAGGTACTTTAAAATAACTAAACTAACTAGCAGCAATCTCTTGTACTATTGACTGGCAAGTACTGCCCGTTAAACCATGACTGATCCTGACCCATTTGCAAACACAGCTTATTTTAACGAATCCAGGACAAACCGTGCTAGACAAGCTGCATGCATCCAATTTTGCAGATCATATCGGGGAAGACAAGATCTTCTTGACAGTTGCTGATGCTGTTCTAACATTTGCTCCAAAGATGGAACAAGCATAAAAACATGGCTTCTTTTTTTTTTTCCTTTTTATCTTCTGCTTTACGTACACAGTTTGATGTTTTGTTTTCGTGGGACAATTTGTGAAACGGGGTAAGAGACGTAAAGAAACAGCTTGGAGAGGGAACACAAGCTGTCCAGATCGAGCTGAAGTTGCAAGATATATAGTTGATCAGCCTCTTTTAACGTACCGTATATTACGTATAAATTATTTCCCAATGTGTGTATGTGTGTATTATATTTATAATGTATTAACTAATATGTAAAGGGAGTTGTGTTATAGGTTAAAAGGCCAAGAAAACTTCACTGTATTCTTTCTTAACTGTAATATATCTATAAAAACCTATATATATTCTTTGAATGTTCGCCTTTTGCTTAACCATGTTAATATAGATCGAACATAATTCAAACATCCCCTTATATCACAGTATCACATACAACCATCCTAGAATACTACTCCATGAAACTTACAGTAGCCACTTTAAGCAAGAAACTGAAATAAGTACGTCGATAGGCGAAGTTAGCACATCTGCGTACATACATATACATAATCCTATTGAATCACCTCTCAAAAAACGATTTGGTACATCCAGACTCCAGTCACTAGATCATAACTGAAAATCCGCTGTATGATCAGGAAGAGCCATCGATGCTCCAAATACTCCCATGGTTGGATCCCCCTGATATGATACTCTTTGAGTTCAGCATGAAAGAGGATACTAATTAAGCTAACAATGAAATCTCACACAATAGAAACTAAGTTAAGTTTCTAAGCCAAGAAAGACCAGCTGATTAACACTCTGAAATTACATCATCTTACTTGCAAATATGAAAACACTTGACTGATCGATTCTAACCAACTCGTAACATTCTGTTAATTCTAACTAACACTAGCATGTGACTTTAACGATCCACGTAAGCATTGTATCAAACAATCTTCAGTCCCTTGAAAGAATTTTGTCCTAAAAAATATGTTTCTATACTTAATTGCAAGGAACCTTTAATTAATCTATATATGTCTTGTTCTTACGCTTGAAAGTAGCTTTTCCATCTTTCATGGATTCAACTCGATCATCATTAGGAACTATTTGTCATCTTTTGAGATCTTCCAAAACTCGCCCAAATGAGGAGATCATATCTTCAGGTGAACTTGGTGTTTAACTCATCAACGAAATTCGTTTGCCCATGTAATCTCCACTTGAAACATCTTCACAAAAACATAGATATATATTGTTCTTGTTGGAATATGTGTGTATACGAAATATTTGTGACTCGGTCTTATCCATTTATCAAATTTTTTACAAAGCTTAATTAATTTGTTGAAGATGGCAACTCCAAACAATTGATGTCTTCCACTTCACTTAATAGGCTTATCAAGAATCACCAAACAATTATTGTCATCCGCTTCACTTAACTGTTTCTTTAAGCTTTTGGGATGATAACAATGGTGGATTGAACCTCACCTCTAGGACATTATTGTCAATCGTTTCTTGCAACTTAGCCAAACAATAGGCATCGAATGGCGACTTGGGTTCGAACATTTTAAATCCCCTTCTGAATTTCCAGTTGCGAGTTGCGACTCCCCAATGAAGAGACTGACAACATGCAATTCATTCAAACCCATCTCGCTAGTATAGTCATATACTTGAATGCATCCAAAAGTTCTGGAATAGATTTTTTATTTTTGGCATTTGATCTTGGTATATTATGTTGGTGATTTTAGTGTTCATCGGTCATTTAGTGTGATTATGATTTACATGAGACCAAGGGATTTCGAGTTAAGCTTTATTATGAGTTAGGAGAGTGTAAAGTGCAAGCTTGTTTAAGCTAAATAAAATTACTAAATTGAAATGTCGTATTTGTTTAGTTGGTGTGTTTTCACCAAAAGACATAATTTTTTATGAAATGGTGGAACCATTTTCACATAAAAAATAAAATACATCTTCATGTAATGTTGAAAAACGAGGATGCAGGCATACTAAAATTGAAATATACATACATAAATGCAATTCATCCAAACTATGTTAAAAAAAAAAAAAATTCATCCAAACTAAAATTGTAAACGCATGCCTTTAATGAAACAATATATGATGCATTTATCGAAAGCATTTTTGGAGTATTTTGAATTGGCAGTTACATATATGATTGACATTGCATTTACAATAATATAATACCCTTAATTATTAACTACAATTGACAATTTTAACCTTAAAAACCCATATTTAGATATCTATATCTATAATCTATCTATCAATCTACCGATCTATATATAAGAGCATGATAAATTCATTCCTAAAAAAACAGGAACCCTTAGATGAGTTTCAACTTTGATTTATAGCCATCAGATTATATTAATGATTTTATCTTTGACTTCTTAATTAGTCAATGATAATATTAATACACATACTTTATATGATTAGTCAAAATATACCCTTCTTAATCATTATAAATTTATAATGGACCAAAAATAATATGTAAATTTTGACCCATACTTCTTTCTTACCTAAAAAAGTATTTTAACATTTCTTTTCAAAGTCTTCACATCTTCACCTAACAAATATCGACATCATCAAATGAATAAGTTAAACTTACATTTCTCATTCCAACAATCTATAGACACAATCATGGTTCTTATTCTTCACATCATCTTTTTGTCCTTCTTGATAGATCCTTCTTGATGTATTATTTACAAATTTAATCATACACACACGGGTGAATGTATTATTTACTTACATCTCTTTTCTTTTTTTCGTTTTTCCCTGTAATTTTTTTTTTCCATTTATTTATTTATTTATTTATTTAATCCTTCTTGGTAGATCCTTTTTGATATATTATTCAAATAACTTTTAACTATAACTTTTAGATTTAAATAATGATGTTATCATTGACTTAATTATTAGTCTAACATAACATTAATTCTTTTATTTTATATAATTAGTGAAATATAACAATATGTATTTAATTAGAATTAGGGTATAATAAATATATATAAATTTAGAAATAGTTTTAAAAGAGTTTAATATCTCCGTAAATTTAACTAGCTAATATTAACTTAATATTATATATCTAGCTACTAAAAGTATATTAAATATTAAATGCATGTTTTATAGGATGTAAGATATTAAAAATCTTGAAGACGTGTATATTT
>JAOXNX010000019.1:12402072-12414580 GCA_028566075.1 Solidago caesia
TTTGGCTCATTGTATAAACTTGTGTTTTTGGTATGTTAAATGTCGCAAGTTTAGTGTCAAAGTCATTGAAACTAGTTGTATGTAATGAATGGTTTATATCGTCAAAATGGGTAAATGGCGGGCTTGTGACCCGTTATGGTTTTAAAGGTCGTTTTGATCGTTTGGATAGTATGAAGAGTATTTTGTAGTAAAATTGTGATGTTTGCAGGTATTAGTCATTTTGAAAGTGTTGGAATGTTTGGTTTGGTTTGGAAATGTTCCAAGATGGTTTTCATGTTTTCTGCAGGCCTTCACGGCCGTGAAGCAGGTTCACGGGCATGAAGCCCTGTATGGGCTAGCTTCACGGACGTGAAGAGCTTCACGTGGCGTGAAGCCTTCCGGCTGGAACGGGCGTGAACTAGGTTCACGGGCGTGAAGTGTTTCACTTGCGTGCTTCACGGCCGTGAATGAACTTCACGGGCGTGAAGATGCTCAGCAAAAAAAAAAAAAAAAAAAAAAAAAATTTTGTTTTAAAGATTTGGTCGTTACACCCAAGCTTTTAAAAAAAAACCCTTTTAGAAAGAAAAAAAAAAAAGCCCTGTTTGGAATGGTAGCATAGAAAAAAAGCTCCAGCCTTAAAAAACTCCTAAAAGCCCTTAAAGGTCTTTAAAATAAAAGCTTGTCTAAGGAGAGTTGAAAAAAAACCCCAGCTCCTAGCCCCAGCTTCAAGCTCCAGCCCTAGCCCCTAGCCACAACCTCAGCTCGGAGCTTTTTTGCCAAACATACCCTTCCTATTTGGATAGAGAGACTTAAGGTTTTATATTTTTATAAAAAAACTCCAATGGGCTTAAAAACAAAAGCTCCTTCAAGCAATGTTACAAACAAAGCCCCATATAAAATTACCCATATGCCCAACTAGTCGTGCACAAAAAAATCGAAACCGAACCCGGTCAAACCCGGGTTTGACCAAACCGACCGGTTTGAAACCGGTTTGGGTTTCGGAACTCGAGAACCGGTTTGGGACCGGGTTGGGTCCGGTTCGGGTTCGGTTTTTGGCGGTCAAACCTGGAAAAAAAACCTGTCAAAACCGATTTTTAGTCCCGTTGACCAAAACCGGTTCGGGTTTCGGGTTCGGGTCGGGTCGGGTAAAACGGTCTTTTGCCCATGACTATGCCCAACACAAATCACGTTCATCCATATCTCCAACAATAAATACAATTACACGATAGTATTTAACATTAACAAGAACATGATGAGTAATCTGCCAGCATACAATAAAAGCCCTTTGAATTTTGGAATGCTTTACTTCATCTTTGTATTAGGTACTGGCAATTTCACTCAATGTTGATTTCTTTTTCGTTCTGTTGATTAAGGATTAATATGAGACCAATGATGTAGACTCATCATAGGAAAATTCATATTCTTTACCCATTCTAACTGTCCAAGATAATCCAATCAATTCTGTGCCTATTAAGGTAATTATATACTTTCTATCTACATCTTATAGCTTATTTACCAAATAGTTTTATACAATTATAAGCTTCAGATTTATAGCCTCAGCCTCCAATCTCAGCCTTCAGCTCCAGCTTCAGCCCCAGCCCCAGCTCCTAGCTCTACTTTTACCAAACATACTATGCACAACAAATTAAATCTACATGTTATATACTCAAATTAAATCTACATGTTAATAGCTTTAACTAATTCCAAATTTTGATAATATTAAAATTAGAATAGAATGCAAGGCGGGGTTTTAATAGGGTTCATGTTCTAATACTATTATTTGTCAGGGTCGGTGAATCATTGTTCACTGAACAGTAATTAACGTAGCATGTTTGGCTGCTGACTGATCATCTACGCTACAGCCTGCTTAATTGTTTTTTTGTTATGTGTTATGTTGATATATGACTTATAGGTACAAATTTTTTATGGTTGTATACGACTTATGACTATCTTTTTTGTTTTGATTTCTTTTTTTTTTACTGTTCCTTTTAATTTTATTTGTACTTTATGGTGGACAGTGATTCACGTAGCCTATTAGGCTATTAACTGAGCAACTATGATGCAGCCAGGTTGCATATTTGGGTTTTTTCATATATGACCTATAGGTATCAATTTTTTGTATTGGAATACAACTTATAGCTATCTTTTTTGTTTTCGATTTTTATGCCGTTTCATTTTTATTTATTTGTACTTTGTTATTACACATATTATTGTTACATCTGTGCTCTTAGAGTAAACATTATATAATTATTATCGCAATGTTGTTGTTTGCATTAACAAAGCTATTATTATATGTCATAATGGTATCTCACTTTATTTATTTATATTTTGTAAATTTGATATTTGCCAAAATTATCAATATTTTACGTGTTAATTTTTTGATTAATATCCTTCATTTGTTTGTATTTTAAGTCACTATTCGTGTTAAAATGGTCACTTAGTATTTGCATAAGTTTTTGTGTAAGTATTTTGAGCGATTATGTCAATTTGGAGCTAAAACGGTCCGTTTATGAAACCGGAAATAAGGGATTCGAACCGGGACATATTGAACCAGAAATCTTAAAAAAAACGGTCCAACCGCGGTCCGACCGATTTAAAAACATTAAAAACGGATAAAAAATAGCTTAAAATGGTGTACAAATGAAGCGGTTATGTTCGGGTTTGCATTGATTCAATGCAAAATGAAACAAAGTCAAATTTATTTCAATGTGTTTCTTCTCTGTGCTAGCCGATCCGTCACACCACACAGCCCTTCCTATTTCAACTTTTGTTGTGGTAAACTTTTTTTGACTTTCTATGTTGACCGAAGTCAACATCTTTTTGCTGAGAAATGGAGTCACACGCACACTCCCATAATTCAATTCATTTCAATTTGTGAACAAATTGACCAACCAATCACATTTACTCACACAGTCACACACATCTCCCCTGTCCTATTTCATTTTTGGTGAATTTGGTCTTCTTTGACCAACCAATAACAAATGCCACTACTATCACTTGTCACATTTTATTTTTGAGAATTGTCGGCTGGGAACAAAAAGAAAAATAACAACAAAATCCCAACACCCAATTGTTTTTCTTACTGGATACGTGAACCACCAGAGCCCAACACACAGGCCCACTAGGGATCGAATTACTCACACAGCACAGCGTCCATTCTTAAAAGAAAAGTGGTCATTTCTGGTGGCTTTATATAGACAGACTTCATAATTTCATTTTTTTTTACATTAGGCCCTTCACTATGCATTTCGTCTTGGAGCTCGTCATGATCGTCATTATATAAAGCCATTGGGAGGGGCTCGTCTTGTATAGTCATCGTCGTGTGGTGTTATATTTTGAAAACCAGTGGACGAGCATTTAGTGGGGCCCAAGGGGTAGATATGTGTGTATGGTTTATTATTATTTTTATTTGGAGATGAGGAGAGAGAGTGTATGTGTGTGTTGGTTTATAATTTTTTTAATTGGGAATGTGGTGATGATGAAAGTATGATAGGGAGTAGGGATGTGCACGGTTTGGTCGAAACCAACTAAACCGTTTAAACCAAAGTAATTGGACGAATTGGTCGGGTTGAAATCAAAAATTTGGACTGTCGGTTTGTTTCTTTCACAAACCGTTCTTACGGTTTGGTTTGCGGTTTTATACGTTAAACAAACCGGTTAAACCAAACCGGACCATTTAAATATAATAATGGTTAGTTTATATTTATATTAATATTTAATATTATAAATTATAAATATTACAATTATTAGCTGATAAAAATTTGTAAACAGGTTCGAAAATATTCAGGTTCTTATTTTAAAATTTTCAAAGATACAAATTCCAAAACTATATTTTAGCAATCAATCACTAGCTAATTAATAGGATAATTGAGATTTCCTAATTTAATGTATCCTCCATCCCGTATATATATTGAATTTTAAAAAATTGATAACCGTTTAACCGGCCAAACCAAACCGGATTAATTGGTTTTGGTTGGTTTGGTTTGCCATAACAATTTGGACGGATTGGTTTGAAAAATCGTGAAACCGTTTATATTGGTTTGGTTGGGATTTTAGGCAAAACCGGACCACGTACATCCCTACTTAATATATATAAAAATCATTTATGTCTCTCATTTATTTCAAATTTCAAAAGTAAGGTCAATAATTTACTTCAAAATTTAAAATTATGACCTTAAATAGTTTTGTCTCTACTAATCTTTATTGTTAACACAAATTCTCTAATCTATAGTATATGTTTGCAATTTAAGTAACAAAGTTTCTTCCACAATCACTCTTTTGATTTTTGTTGCCGCACATTACGTGGGTGTGACTTCTAGTCATTTATTTATGATGGCTTATTGAAAGTTTGAAATCAAAATTAAGAAACTTAGTAAAAGTATCAACCAAATTAAATATAAAAGATTATCAAGGAAATAAGTAAGAAACTAAAGACAATAAATGAGTTTAGAATAAGATCAAAAATAAATTAATTTATAAATACAACTTTTAATTTATTTATAGTTAGGCTAAAAGGAGGGGGACAACTTGAGAAGGGGAGACTTCTGTCATGTGACGTCATATTATTTATGAAAAAGCCCTTCAAAAATCTCGAAGTGAAGCTACCTTTGAAGGTGGGGGACTTCCGTCAAGTGGCAAATAACAAGTGGTCAAAAGAGGTATCCAATGGCTAGTTATATAGTGACGTGTATTCCATTAAAATTCTTTCCTAATCATATTATTTATTTTTCACATGTATCACATGTGATCGTCTTAATTAGAATTTTTTGGCTATCGCTTTAGAATGCTTTATCATTTCCTATCAAAATTATAATTGTAAATTGTAAACTACATACAATACTTGACCAAAAGTACCTGGACACATAAAAAACATCACACACTCCCACCGAAGTTCAACACAATATAACACTCTTTTTCTTTCCTTCCTTCCTTCGTGCCCTCCATTCCCACCACCACCAACATGGATATCCGCCACCACATCCCTGGCGGATCTCCGTCGTCATCTTCCACCACCACCTCATCTTCCTCCCAAACCCACAATCCCATCACCACCACCACCGCCACCGCCTCCACTACCACCACCACCGATCCAATGCACTCCTGGTGGGAATCCATCTCCAAAGCCCGTTCCCGTATCCACCTCTTATCCACCCTCTTACCCGACCCGAACCCGATTTCCTCCCTCGCTGACTCAGACTCCCCAGCCAATTCCTTACTATCCTCTTTCACCGCATACGACGCCGTTTCAACCTCTTTACTTTCCTCCCCTTTTTCCGGATCCGGGTCTGACCCACTTTGTAATTGGCTCTATGATACTTTCCTTTCTTCAGATCCACACCTGAGGTTAGTTGTTCTTAATTTTATCCCAATTATTTCTAATCTTTATTTATCTCGTATCTATAACTATAATCATAATAATTCCACACCCCCGTCGTTATCCGGCTTCGAAGCCGTCTTACTCGCAATCTATTCGTCTGAAACTAAAGCCCGGGCCGGAAAACCCGTAACCATTTCCATTCCGGATCTTTCCCAGCCCTCATTATATCATTCCCCTAGGGTTAGTAATCAGAATTCTAATAGTAATAGTAGTGCTAGTAATTATGGTTATGGTAGTAAAAAGAAGGTTAGTTCTAGTAGAGTTAATGCGTCGCGGCCGGCTGCCACGGTTGCGGTAGTTTCGGCTCCGTTGGAGCCGCAGACTGCGATCAAGTCGACGAAGCGTGCGACGATAGTTGGCGTTGCGTTGGATTGTTATCACAGGCAGATTGCACAGATGCCGGCGTGGTCAAAGGTGGATTTTTGTCGGTTTGCTGCGGGGTGGGCGGGGCAGGACTGTGCGTGTAAGTCGGAGTTTGATGAGAGCGAGAATGTTGGGGTTACGAGTTTTGAGGATGGGATTATTGAAAACGGGGATGAAAGTGAGGGGAGTGTTGTTGTGGAGGAGATGAAGAGTTTGGCGATTCGGGGGGGTGACGAGGATAATAACGGTGGTGGTGATGGTGGTAAAGGGACTAGGATATTGCTACCGTGGGAGTTATTACAACCGACGTTGAGGATTTTGGGGCATTGTTTGTTGGGGCCGTTAAATACGAATGAAGTGAAGGATGCAGCGTCGGTGGCTGTGAGGTGTTTGTATGCTAGAGGTTCGCATGATTTAGTTCCTCAAGCGATTTTGGCTACCAGGAGTTTGATTCAGCTCGATAAGAGGTCTCGTGAGGCTGCTGCAGTGGCTGCGGCGTCTGCTGCTAATACAGTGGGTTCTAATGCTAATACACCGAGTAAAGCAAAGAAACCGGAAATCCTTTTGGTGTCAAAGTGATGGCAGAGTATGTAATTTGATTTAAATTTCGAGAATTTACTTATTTTTTTATGTGAACTTGATGATATAATGTTTGTGGGCTTGTTGTAGGGATAATAGAGCTCTAGGTTGTGTAATTGGTAAGTGGTAACTATATTTATACTTTGTCAACTTAAAAGCGTGTAGATGCAAGAAATTGTTTGTGTAATTTGTTTTTTGTTCGTTATGAGATTGCATTCAATTATATTTGATGTTGTTATTATGTTCAAAGGCATGTCATGTTGATCTTGGTGTAACTGTATGCTTTTTCGATAAGTGGGCTGATCTAAAAGAAATACCACGTAGTAACTTGTGTAGTTCTAACTAAAAGTCTAAAATAGGCTCATGTTAAACCTCATACACATGTATGTGCAGTTATGGCTTTTCATTTGTAAATGAATCAATTTTCATCATAGTATGGATCTTTAACCTATGTAATTTTGAATCTCCAGCATATATGCTTTACAAGCTGATGGAATTAACAATCTGTACTGCAATGCTTTTATAGTAATTTCACTTCATTTGTAAATATTTTACTGTTACTGTACTTTATGTTTACAAGGTGTAAGAATTATTTCTGTTTTGATGTAGTAATTTACACATATTAGCCGGTTTTGGTACAGCTTCTATTGTTCTTTCGTAGTCACATGCACTCTGAAAAATACATTACAAATGTTATACACCCTCCTTGCCAAAGTTTATTTTATTTGATGCAATCAATGTACTTTAAGAAATTGACAATAATGCTTTAGTTATTTAGCTCTGAAATTTTTGCATAGTTGAATTCTCAGTCTGTGTTTAGTGCAGTTATTGACTCTGCATTTCTGCTCTGCCTAACCACTAAAAGTGTTTAACATTATGAATATTGTAACATAAAGACTATCTATGTCTACAGTCGACTTCACCTTTTCCTTAGTTTGCTGATAAAGATATAGGAATAATGGTTCGTAAGGCCACTAACTAGTGTTCCCTTTCGGGTGTCAAAACTCCAGAAACAAGAACCTGAAAACCAGAATTTTTTATTTCTTTCTAAAAGGTGGTTAAGTGAGTGCGCACAAATGGAATGGCAATTCGCCACTGCTAGTATAATAGTATTGGGATCATCTTTGTAGATACAAGTGTGAGGAAGATGGAAGTGCTTTGAGCTCCCCAATGGAGAAAAGGGTGGTAGGAGAAGGTGCACCAAAATCAGTATAAAAGTTTAGATGATTTAAGTGATTTCTGGTGGTCATTTTGCTAGAATTGGCTTGAAACGAAGTTTTAGTTACCACCCTTGTTGAAGTGGCTGTAAAGATTTCAGGATAATTTATAGGTTATGTTATTGGTGGCTAGAACGAGTTTTGGGTAAAGAAAGTTTTGGTTGAAATGTGTCATCTTTTACAGTGGCTTAAAACTGGCTGGGTTGGCTTCTCTCCATTTTAATGTGTTATTTACTTAATTCTGATTAAAAATCAATTAATTACTATTATGATATAAATCTTTGGAATGAAAACGATTTACGAGGTTGTATGCAAATATGCAATATGAATAGACTCCAACTCTCAACCCGATTTACCAGTTCCCCTTTTAGCTAAACATTTTTAATTTGACCCATTTCTCGTGTAAAAACACAATTCGAATATACTTATTCTTAAGTAAATGGGTTGAAATTGCCGCCTCCATTTCAAGTTTAAACCCCGCTTATGGGCACTGCCTTCCCTGGTGGATTTCTATTGGTAGATCCGTCATGGTTGGGACTTAATCTGATCTGATCTGATCTCTTTAGATGATTCAACAGATCCATAGGCAGACAAATTCTAGCTGGTCAATACTCGGGTTGATCTACCCAAAAATAAATTACTGGACTATACTAATATCCAATGAAATTCCTGAATATTATACAATTACTTTAGTCTTTAACCATATAAACAGTAAGGTTACACTTTCCCTTGTGGCTGTCGCTGCTAATATGAGACTTCTTCGGTTAGCACAGTTATATTCTGTGTTGAGCTCATCTCAGTGTCCATGTGTGTGAATCTAGCAGCAGGTAGAATGTAAGATCTCTTCTTTCTTTGTTTTATGGCTCTTGGTCCAGTCACTTTATATCTGGTGAAATAATTATTCATTACACGCCTTTTTTTTAATCTTTAGGTAACTCGTTACTCGTCCAAGCATCTGACATTTATAACATGCTCAAAATGGTTGGGTCACATTGGGTTGCCCCGTTAGCACTTTCTTTATTTCTTTTTAGATTTGAAGTAGTTAATGTAGAATGGGTGACCCTCTGCCCTCTAGGAATTCCTCATGTTGCAACCCTGTTGGTAACATAATACTATGTTAAATGAAGGGGCTTGGGCCTTTATGAGGGGTAGTTTACTTTTCATTTCTTTAGTAGCAATGCTCCACCAGAGGGTCTTTGGCCTAGCGGTATTGCATGTGATGTATAAATAACATGTGGTTAGTAGGGCAAGGCAGTGCCTTTCAAAAATAGAAAAGATTAGGTGTTCCCGGTTTGTAGTTAGTTGTCAGTTTTTTTGTATAAGAAAGTCAAGTTTTGTTGTTAGATTGATAGTAGAAGAGATGCAAGAAAACCTAATCCTGTTGAGTTCTTTAATCGTTTAATAATTACATGTGAAGTTTGTCGTTTATGATTGATTCTGATTCTGAAAACAGCTAGTTTTCATAACATAACAATATATGAAGTAAGACTATAAAAACTATAATGGGAACATAATACCATGTTAAATACACGAACTTGAATCCTTAGAGGGGTAATTTAGCACTCTCACTTTTTAGTTAGCAGTGTTGTTCTTGGTTTGTAGTTAGGTGTTTTTTTATATAAAGGACATCAAGTAATGATGATGTTAGTAAAGATAATACAAGAAATCAAATCCATTTGGCATCCGTTGGCAATGTTGTTCTTGATTCGTAGTAGTTTTTTTCCGAAGTTCTTGGTAGCTGTTTGCTGTGATAATTGTTTGTGACAACTATAAACGTATGGGGTTTATGGTTTCTTTGGGGGACCTCTGTCCTGGTCAACCCATTTGACATTTTAGTTTTACCTTTTACAAGCTTACCATTTGACCATCGATGTTAAAATGTAACCAGTTTTGTGATTTGATCGGAATTGCCATCCATACATAATCTTTGGGCATTTGCGTGCATTGATTCTTTTTGATAGTTTCTGGTGATATTTATCATAGGCTTTCCTTGTTTTCATTTGAGTTATGCAGGCCTTGGTTGGTTGGCATGTGCAATCATGGCCGTTTATGTCTCTTGAAGTTTTGATTATAACTTCTGTTGTGTGTCATATCGGTCTTTTACAAGAGATATTTGTCTGGTTTTCAGTTCAATTTTTGAATTTTGTTTGGTGATACAATCTCTGGCTTGATTCCGTGAAGCTTAGTTCATCAATTACTGCATAAAATTGAGCCTAAATCAACTTGTGTTAGCACACATCTCGATTCTTCTTGTGTAGTCGTACTTGCTGGATAATATGATTCATACATGACAACATATAATTTGCTAACATCTGTGTAACATCCAATGGTATATTTTGTGTAGTCGACTACAAAAATATATGTCATACGTTGGCTTGCATGATCTGATGTATTTTCTTCGTCCATTCGATCACATATATTTACTTCATCCATATGTTTGTCGACACATAATAAAGACAATGCATTTAAATTATGTGTATCTTAGTATATTTCTTACATTTCGGACAATCTTTTTATGCTTTCGGGTTATTTTTGACTGTTTCTAGCGGCTTCTGTTGGCTGCCTATCGTCATATTCATACATTTCGCAATATATATTTGTATTTTTGTTTTTAATGAGCCATATGCCCGTGCCCGTGGGTATTCATCATCATGATCTTGGTTTATGTCGCACATGAATATATTTGAGAGATTGTATTCGGTGATTCTTCTGATAAATACTTATAACATGAATTCAATTATTTTCAAGGAATTAGACAAAAAGAATAAGTCATGAAACAAACCGTGATATAAAGACCACTATTTTTGAGAGTTTTGCAATTCATAGGGCTATAGATAAAGCGCAATAAAGTGTTGTCTATGACGGATAAAATTTACTTTTAGAGAATGGTTATGTTTATATAACATTTTACTACGTATTACTCATTGTTCTTGGGAACATGAATAGCAAAATCCTTATTTTTGGTAGCCTATAACATTTGTGGGAAACTTACAAGTCTTTGGCCGATATAAGTGGAATTTAGTTAAACTATCAAGTAAGATATTAAAATGAGCTGATTTGAGTATTTTGTTTAGCCACTAAGATCAATACACAATCTGAACTTTTATTCAAAATCAATTTGTTTACGCACAAATAGGACAAAACAACCAATGGGGTTGGTGACTCATTGGCAAACTTTTTGATCTTAGGATATTCACATTTACAGGGGTGGATTATTAATTTTTTGGAGGTTAAAAAAAAATTTAAAAAAAAAAAAACAAGTTAACCAGGTAAAACTTTTGAAAAAAAAAAAGAAGGTCAAAACAAGATTAGATTAAGATTATTTATATAAGGAAGGTTTAAAAAATAAAAAACAAAACAACCTAACTTATATACGGTGACTATACATTTGAATAATATTCTAACAAAAAACTGAAAAAAGCAATACAATCTCATTATTATGATTATGATACATACAATCCTTTTGAAAACAACTACTCGGACGACGGACCTATCGTGTTTTGAAATCGAATTTATATGCATATACGTTATGTAGGGTAAAACTAAAAGTATCCCTATTCAAATGTAGTTGAACATTTATTTCTCGAATAGCTACCGCCAACTCAATACAAGAATTCACATTCAATGCTATTTATATATGGATATAGGCCACCAAACAGTCCCATGTTTTTCTAGGTTGGGCCAAGTAACCTCAAATTTTCGACAAGTTATTAAATTTAGATGCTTTTATTCCAAAAAATAACTATAATATTCTCCTAAAATATGAATTGCATTCTATGAATTTTGCCTCTTCAATATACAACTATTTTGAAGCATTTCCTTTAGATCTCTATTATTAGTACTAGACGGGTGTCCGTACGATGCGGCGGCAATGATCGTATATGAGTGGTGATGTTAGTACCACAAAAATTGATAAATTTACCACAGAGTACAAATTATGTAACATACTGTACTAGTATTTAATGCACAATCGTGGTAAATCTATCAATTTTTGTGGTACGAAGATCACTACCTATTAAATATACCAATTTATTTTATTTTATTTAGTTTTTCTATAAAAAATTTAATTAAAATATTAGTAAATGTTAAATAAAGTGTTGAAAAATTAATGAGCTGACTTGAATTTCGTGAAACTTCTTTCTTTGAAATGATTGGTTCTACTTTCTACTTTGATTAATTAAATATTTGCCATTCATATTTGCACTGCTGTAATAACTTTTTTTTTTTGAAAGCTGTGAATTATTCGTAAATATCGGAAGGTCTAGCATACGTTGTCTTAACCAGATCCGCGCTTGAGAGCTCCCTCGCAGAATAGATCCCCCCTTCGATGAGAAACCCCTATCACCCAGAGATCTGGAGGAGAAAACTCACTCAGGCCCACCATAATTGGAAATTAAATACCTGTGGTCACCCCAAATATGCCTAGGATAGGACTCGAACTTGAGACCTCTTGTGAGGAAACAAACCTCCTTGCCACTAGACCATTTGGTGATGGTTGCACTGCTGTAGTAACTATTAATTTATTAACTTATTTTTTTTTCCAAGTTAAATATTTAAACAACAACTGTTAGATTAATAGAAAGATGACAATGTAATTAAGATTGAAGCATATAAAATAGTAATTAATGCACAAGATTATTTTTATTGACATTAGAAAAACTCTAAATAATATGTAAAATAGGAAAACATAATTATTTTTAATTGATTATGTAATCACGTATTCATGGACATAAAGAATTAAAATACATAAAACACGGTGATTGTTTAAAAAAAAATTACCAACTAGTTATAAAAATGGACTTATAAAAATATTTTAAAAACTATTAATAATTATGTAATTATGGACTTAAACATAATAGAAACATAATGATTACATAATAATTATTAGTTTAAATGAAAAGAAAATAAACATAATGAATACACAATGATTATTAAATAATTACTCATGACTTTGGTATACCTAATGAAAAAAAATTGTATATTTAAGAGCTCC
>JAOXNX010000019.1:12425043-12446344 GCA_028566075.1 Solidago caesia
CAATATTACCATCTCCTCGTTCTGGCCTCGTTCTCAAATTCTCCCCAGAACGCCGATGTCACGGCCTCGTTCTGGGCGCGTTCTCAAATTCATGGCCTCTTGAGAACGTGAGAATTTGCTTGGGAATCTTTTTCTTTGCAGGCTTTGCAGGCTTTTTTTTATTATTTATATTTATTTTGTGTTTTATTTTATTTTGTATTTAAATAAAAATGTATGGTATGTGGTGATGATGTGGAAATAGGAAGTTGAGAATTTGAAAATTTGGTGGTATGGTTGGTAGGGCAGTAAATTCTGGGTAAATTCTGGGAGAAATGGATGATGTGACGTTGATGTGGCAGTGAGAATTTGAGAATGTGTGGTAATGGATGAGAGAGGCCTTAGATATCTACATAGATTGTTAATATTTTGGTCAACTAGCTTATTAACCTAGGTGATACCTGGGACATATCAAAGATATTAAGGTGTTAGACATACAAAACGATATATAGATACTTAAATACAACACTACTTACATCTTTATAGAAAGTGACGTTAAAAATAATAAACCATAAGACTGTGGACATGTTATAATTAAAAATTTTATAAAAAAAAAGTGACCAACACTCAGACAAAAATGTATTTACATACACCCGACCTCTATACATTGCATCACTCATTTTTTACTTGGAGATCGATGATACGTACATAATTTTTTTCCTATACACAAAAAAAAAACTAAATTATGCATGTCCAAATGGATACAAATGACTAATACATACTCGTATAACTTTTGTGTATAGTGTTTTCGTGTTTACATAAATCCACAACCACAATAATAGCTGACGTCGTTATTTACGAATTATGTTTACACGTTAATTGTTAAACCTGATCTTTACAAAAGATTTACTCTACAAACTTACAAAGGTCCTTTCATTTTAATATCTTGCTGCAAAACCTACGCCATTGATTGCCTTTTGGTTTATGTTTAAATCCGGGAATAGGTACAAAAAGTTTTTATTTCATAGATGTTTAATGTTTATCTACGACTTAATAAATATTTATTTTTAATATATTCTTATTTAAAAAAGCTAACTTTTTTTAAAGACAAAGGCTAAACTAAACTTTTAAATATTCTTAGGGGCTAAAAGAAAATGGATTTTTCTAATGACAGTCCGACTGTCAATCAATAACATGCATAAAAAAAAAATTGTACCTTCTATATTAAAAGCTCACCCCCTAAATTATATGATTAAAGTATAACAGTTTTATTCACGCTATAGCAAAACCCAAAGAAATAACTATTACAACAGTTTTATTCACGCTATAGCAAAACCCAAAGAAATAACTATTTAAAAAAGAGTCAACAAAACACTCTACCCCTTCCTCATGCATATTCCAACAAGATAACTTCATTAAAGAATGAGTTTTATTTTAAACTTTAACGATTGATTCAATAGTTAGAAAGCATATTAAAGCATCTTAAACTCTTCATTTAATCATACTCCAAGTTTGTTGTTTGTTCACTTTTAGCTTAAGGTAGATGCTAACAAAATTTTAACATAGTAAAAAAAAGAAAAAAAAGTAAGTACACCTAATACTGTCTATGACGGTGTATGAGAGAGATTGAGATGTAGACAGCCGTACCCCTACCTTAAGGTTCTACCTAAGGTTATAAAAGGACCTCCGACCTTGTAAGGAATAACGATTGAACCCTTGACATCTGTCTCCAGAAGCAAATGTATTAACTACTTGATCAAAACCTTGTACGTTAATAAAGTTTTAACATACCTATCATATGAGCCCTATAAATTTTTCAAAACCAAGAAAGTTCCTAGGACCTACCTATTATTAACATGAAAACACCCCTAGTTATTTAGGGAATGCGAGTATATGAGTTAGATATACACAACATACCTAGGGTATCCGCATGATCTTTTCGAAATTTTTTTTCCTAGCCAACCCCAAAATATTTATCAAGTAAACATGAAACCACTGAGCTTGCAAAGTGAGTTAGCTTTTAGGATTAGTTCTACGGCACAATGACTAGTATATGTTTTAAGTTTTAACTTTTAAATTTTAAATTTTCAAGCCGAAAGGGGGAATTGTAGTGATAGACATGAGCCCAATATTTTGGAGAAGCCCTTCAACCCGTGTCTGATCCACACACCAAAAAAAAAAAGAAAACATGCAAGTCCAAACTCTACTTCTTGAGCCCAATTCTTATCTCTAACAAGGAATGAGGGGATGCAAAATAACTTAACCAAAACTACAAACTTACGTCGGCGTGTTGGGCACTTGGGCGTCCTTCGTGACGATCCCGATGTCGCGCAACTATTAGAGCTCTGATGTGTTTCTAGCGTGCTCTTCCCGGTTTGTTGGTGGGTATGTAGAGCTTTCTATTTGTTCTCCTATTTTTTGTTTGTTAGTTGTTTTTCGTTGTATTTTAATTATTAAAAAGTGGTGTTTAACCATTGGAGATGAATAAGATTTCAGTGTATATTAGTTTGGTGTGCTCGCTAACATGGCATGAACAAACCAGGAATAGGCGACGAAACTAAAAACCATTTGAGATGGTCATAGCCAACAACAACAACAACAACAACAACAGTACCCAATCCCTGCCGAAGCGGGGTATGAGGGAGGTAAGATGTAGACAGTCTTGCCTCTATCCAAAGGTAAAGAGACTGCTTTCATAAGGACCTTCGGCCAAAGAGGAGAAGAATAGTGAAGTATAGTAAAGTATAAGAGGTAAGGACTCATACCTGACGGCCGAGTATCGATTGACTACATTTAAGATAGATTATAGAAAAACAAAAACGTGGAGCATAAAAACATATCCAACAGAACGTAATAGATAAGAACTTATGTGAACATATTAAAGAGCAAAATAAACGTATTATAATACAATGAACAATAAGTGTGTATTTTCAAATTAATATTAGTAATAGTATTTTCTTTTTTAACGCCCAACTAAAGACAATGTCGGGTACTCTATACGCTATGTCGCACCCCAATGGCTAAAGTTACGGCCCAACCCAGACGGACGGAGACCTTAGCTCACTTAACGCCACATCCTGGGGAAAACACACCCGCCCAAAGGCCCACTGGTGGTAAAACCCAGTCGGCGGTCGCCCTTAGGATCGAACAGGTGGCCTTAGCTTTGCCGGTCTTCTTTCATCGAGCATGATGTTGCAGAACAAATAAGGATTGAACTTGGGTTACTTGTACCACAGGCCAATGCCTTAATCACTACAACCAAATACTATTGGTTATTAGTAATCGTAATCCTTTTAACGACAAACTTCATGCACCTATTGTTACCATGAAAAAACTTATTAAAAAAGAGTAATGATATATATGACTAAAGTTTATAAGCCTAAATATGCTCAATCAACTAAATTATTGACACATGGATTTCATTCTGTTTACGAAATTTAGACATATTTAGACTTAAGAAATTTAATTATGTATCATCCTGTTTATTAAAAAAGAACATCAAAATCATGAGGGATAAAAGATTTAAGTCTCTAAAACTGATACTCTTCATGTAAACCTGAAAACCTAAACCAATGGGCATGCATGAAATTAAACCTTTGCATAGCAATTTAAAGTCATGACCAACAACTCAAGACTTATAAAATGATAATCTAATTTCTATTTTTGTATCTATGTGAAATAACTCGTTACACTTTATCATAAATGAGAAGCAAAACTTAAATTTATATTTCTCTATCGGACGAAGCTTTAAACTAATTTTTCACTCAAACACAATAACACATACGTATGTGGTTTTTGGCGACGACATTTGTGGCTTTTGGTAACGACAAATGTCGTCCCCAAAGTCCCTTTTTCTTGTAACATATTTTCTTTGCAAGAAACAAATTTAGACAGAGTCCAACAAGATGAGTTGCTGAAAAAAAACACAAAATAATATGTGGAAGACAACATAAAAGCAGGCAGGCAGGCAAATGGATTTAGGAGGGCATCACTGCATGTGCATTGTGCAAGATCAAAAAATAATTCACATATAATGAAAAAAATTATATATTGTTGCACTCCGTAAAATTCAAAACGTATGTTATTTTTTAATACAAAATTTTCAAAATTTTTAAGCTGTATTGTGTGTTGTGGTTTACTTAATTTTGGTTTTTTTTTTTAAAAATAGTCTTCTACATATAAACTTTACATTTAATCATAGTTTTAATATCTATGAAACTATTAATAAAAAATTATAAACTTTTATAATACATGTTTAAAATATAAATACACATTTCTAAAAATAATAAATAAAAAAAACAGACACGATCGCTCCTACTGCACTTAGCCGATCCCCCACTTAATGTAAAGGGAAACGATAATTCCTCCTATAAGAATAGCCTAAAAATCTTCCTAATCATAAGATGATGACATATAGAAAAATCAAGGGATAAAATTAAGAAAGAGATTTAATAAAATCTACGTGTTATCATCTTGTGATTTTAAAAGAATTTTTAGACTAATTTTAAAAGAATACATCATTTCCCGTAAGACCATTCTTAAGAGGAGGGTGAAATAAGTGGATGAAGAGTGGTGAAAAGAAAGTGAATGGATTAAAGATAGGTGATATAATGAGGTGAAAGGAAGGTGAAATGTGGATAGGTGAAACCATTCACCTAGGATGTGTGGGTCCATTTTTTTTGTTTTATTTTGTTTGTTTTATTTTGATTGGTATATTGTAGGGTATGAGGGTATTAAATTTGAAGGTGAAAGGTTAAGGGAAAAAGAGAAGGTGAAATGGATAAAAAAGTGAAGCTGACGTGGCAAGAAAAAATATAGGTGAAAGGGGTGAACGGTTACGAATGGTCTAAGATGTTTGTATGCTATTATTATGATCATGTTTATTTTGTTTGTCTCTCTAAAAACAAACATACCGGAGATAAAAAGAGAAATAACTGGAACTTTCTTGGAGCAAAGATATTTTTTTGACTCCTTAGTACACAACATCTTACTCACTTACATATATATCCGACATATACACAGATCAATACGTTTCCTTAAAGGCCCGTTACCCCGCCGCAACGCGCGGGTAACAATCCTAGTTCTTATGAATATGCAAAAAGTAAATATTATATCGTTATCTTGCTGTCATGATTTTTTTTTCATTATCATGCTATTGTATATTGTATAATATACTCAAAGCTTAAATAGACATTTATAAGGTTGTAATTAAATTAAAATTAAAATTAAAATTAAAAACTAAGAAACAAATCTCAGCCATATATTTTTTTTCCCTTTCTTCTTCCCTTTTTAATTTTTTTAGCTTTTTTTTTTCATTTTTTATTTAATCAAATCAAAACTTAAAAAAGTTGAAAACTAAGGGATAAATCTCAGCCACACATTTTTCTTTTTCTTCTTCCCCCTATTTTTTTTTTAGCTTCTTTCTCTCATTTTCATTTTATTTATTTATTTTTTTGGATTATGATATGGTACGGGCTTAGTTTTTAAGATATTAATAAGAGGTAGCTGATGGAGTGATAGGTTATAGAGGTGATTGGGTGATGGAATGATTTACTTAACAGGCTCCGTCCTTAGCCACCATCACACCGCCGTTATCTCTATCGCCGCCACATGGTACAGACGTGCTAGTAACACATAACGCACAATAATAACTTGGATATTATCCGTACACGACCGACTTAACAACATGGTCTCTCAATAAACACACAAACATCAAAATTCCAAACCTCCACATTGCCGGAAAAAATTAAAAAAATAAAATGGTAGCAATGAAAGACCTTACAAAGCTCATAAACGGACTGTCATTAGTCGCTAAAGAGGCTGTAAAACAAAAGAAACCGGAATTACAAACCCTAATTAAACAAACTATTTTATCAGTCACCGATATTTCCGGTCTCACTAAAGGCAATATTCGTACTTTTAATATCAGCGATCCTGTCGATACAAAAGATGATCAAATTAAAGCCAGCGTTGTTTATTTTGATCATACGACGCCGTTCACGCCTTCCGAAAATCAGACTACGGACATTGTTTCTCCCGTGAATTTGGAGGTCGGTGATTCTAGTGTTGCTGTAGCTGTTGATGAAGAAACCGCTGTTCGTATGCCTGATCTGCCACCGGAAATGCTGCCGGAATCTCCGCCGGAAACGCGGCCGGAAGTACCGCCGTTGGTGTTACAGAAGCAGAGGCGGCGGAGGGAGAGGAAGGTTCCTTCCACCTCGTTCTCCAGAGCGCTCGGGTGAGGGTTTTTTTTTTTTTTTTGTCTCTAAACCCTAATTATGTTTGTGTATATGTAGCTGTTGCCTGTACAGTTTAGTTCATTGTGATAAGAGTTTGAATCAAATAGGAATGACAAAGCTAATCGTATACACATGTTTAGACGACAAAATCATTAGAGACTAGATTCACATTCATACTAGAAGAAAAATGGATGCACATATATTTAAAAATTCATAGATGTTGGAAAAATCATAGACGCACAATTCCGCTCTTTGCATATGAATTGTGTGCATCTATGGTCTTTTCCTCTTTTATGCATTTCAAAATATGTGCATCCGGTTTTCTACACATATTTGAGATTTGAGATGTAATGTAATGTGTTCTTATTTTTTAAGTGTTTTATCAGGATCTTTACCCATGTGTGAAAATGTAAAAGATACGGATATGCAAAAAATGATTGCTAACTTAAGTTGTTAAGGTTTGCTGGCCTAGGAGCAGGGCTGGCGTGGGGGACGGTACAGGAATCTGCTAAGAGACTTGTGTATGGTACGCCTGTGTCGCAAGGGAAGCAGTCTGCGCTTTCGCCTTTTTTATCTGATAAAAATGCAGAACGACTGGCTCTTGCTCTGTGTAGGATGCGTGGTGCAGCATTGAAAATAGGGCAGATGTTGAGTATCCAAGATGAATCTCTTGTTCCTGCTCCGGTAGGCTTTTAATATCGAATATCTTATTTTTGGAACATGTGAATCTTATTCCTGGTTAATTGGTTTTTGATATCTGAATCTTTAATCTTTCTTGTAGATCTTGGCTGCTTTAGATATTGTTCGTCAGGGTGCTGATGTTATGCCAAAAAGCCAGCTCAATCAAGTTTTGGACTCTGAGTTAGGCACAAACTGGTCATTCAAACTAAAAAGCTTTGATTATGAACCACTCGCCGCTGCAAGCATAGGCCAAGTGAGTCAAAGTCGATTTTGATTGATTGTTCATTTTTAGTTGTTGACTGGTAACTAGTTCTATTAGCCTATTAGGGATCCTTTACTATTGAGAGACTCTAAAGCTTACATCAGTTTGCATATGCTATCTGCATTGTCATGCTTTTCATCCATTAAGATATATAAGTTTGTTAAGTTTTTGTGCTTACATTTTCATAGGTGCACCCAGCTGTCACCAAGGATGATTTGCAAGTTGCTATGAAAATTCAATATCCTGGAGTTGCAGATAGCATTGAGAGTGATATTGAGAACGTAAAGTTGCTCTTAGACTATACAAATCTGATTCCAGAGGGTTTGTATCTTGATAGAGCTATGAAGGTAAACTATCTTTATCGCGGACTTCAACCATAGTCGTCATTTTAGAAACTGCTAGCTTTACTTAAGAATGAAATATGGAAATTATAATATGATTGTTAGAGTGATCTGAAAAAACAATTTATGCTTAATCTGAAACCCTTCACAGGTGGCAAAAGAAGAATTATCACGCGAATGTGACTATGAGTTAGAGTCATCTAATCAGAAAACGTTCCGGAAGTTGCTATCAGATGTAGACGGGTTTTATGTTCCATTGGTGGTAGATGAACTATCAAGTAAAAAAGTTCTCACGACCGAAGTTGTTTATCGTAAAGGTAGATAACAACGCTAACTCTAAATAGATCATTATTTTCGACTTTGGGATCATGAGATTATAGCAAATAATATCTCCTTTTATTACAGGAATTCCTATTTATAAGGTTGCGCTTCTTGATCAAGAGACCCGTAGTTATGTCGGAAAAAAATTGCTTGAGCTTACACGAACAGTAAATCTCATTGACTTTGGTGCATCTCAAAGTTACCCCAAGACTTTTGTTGATAATTACTTGAGGATGGTGAGGTTTTTTTTTTTTTTTTCATTATTGGTCCTGGCTATTAGTGGCAAAGTGGGCAGGATGGGTAACTGGTCAAAATATTTAGATGTTTTGTCTGAGTACATACGAGGTGGTTGACCCGGAACAGTTCCTTCATGTGCGTTTTAAAAAAAAAACTACTTGGTAATAATTGATTTGTGAAACTGGTGGAGTGGCGGTTTTGGCTCATCCATGGGCGTTGAAAAACCCTGCTGCTGTTATCAGAAGATTAAAAGAAGCTGGCTTGCACGGGTTGGAGGTTTATAGAAATGATGGGAAATTTGCAGGTATGCACTCTCTGTCCACCATGAAAACTGTCTGCTTAGAAACTTCCCATACTAACGCTAACCCATGTACGTATGGGTTGATCCAGTTATGTTTTTATCTTTATGACCTAAAGAAATGCCTTAAAAGGAAATGGGTCAAATCGTTTAAAATCGCCCAATGGGGATCTTTATGCATAAAACCTCTATTTTATTAGAAAAAGACATTCCAATTGATATTTTGTAAACTTGCAATTAGAGATATCTGACACTTCTTGTTTAGAAAGAATGTAAAGATTTTGGACAGGTGTTGTAACGTTAACCCAACCTGACCCAAACCCAGTTCAACCAATGATTATCCATACCCAACCCGCTCAATTTTCCACCTTCCATTGTGAGTGGAAATGCTGCAAAAGGTTACTTGCATCAGTTTGCTCATGCTATTCCAATCATGTTATGTACAGCATTCAGTGATCTAGCAGATGCGTACGATCTTTTGAAGCTTGGAGGTTCAGATTATCATGCAAGAGGTGGCAGTAGTGAGTCTGCTCTGGGAAGTGTGAGCCTTCCAGTGGTGGCTGTTCATGAGTTCCTTAAAGTGGCGCGTCCAATATGGTGTGCTGCTATCAAGAAAACAGTAGACCGGTTTGTCAGTGACCCCACCGAATCAAATCTAGACCTTATCTTGAAGTATGCCAAGACCAAACTTGCCAAGAATGGAGTTTTATCCATAACTAATAACATTGAACTCATCCACGAGTGTCTTTCTCAATGGTTGACCAACGAGGAACAAAACGCTGTAGACTTTGAAGCTATCAGACATGTTGGAAACATCGAACCCTGAAGAATACTGCATGTGTCAAGACGTCAACTTTGTGTATCATTCAGTAGGCGGATGACATCAATTTTCGCTATTGAGCTTTGGTGTTTAGTCTAAATTTTTTTAGCATTCATTATTTTATGGATTCGGGATTCAATATATGCTTCAAAGTTCAAAAAACAAAGGTTAGTGAGAAATGAGAAGATATTATAACGGAAAGAACAAGTATGATTTGACTAGTCTTTTCATGAGGTCTTTTTGCATGTTTTGGTACTTCTGATTAGTTCCTACTGTGAGTGAGACCGTCATGCCGTATAACATGGATCATGGTGTTTTTTCCGACTGGTTTTCTTGAATATACACTCCTCTGATGTGATTTATGTGTTGGTTTCATTTGGCTTCCTTGTTTAGATCATCATAGGAACCATTCAACATACAACCAAGAATGTGTCGGTTTCAACGCGACTGCTAACCCTACTTTTAATTACACTGTCTCGTCCTTTTTTTTTTTTTTGGAACACTGTCTCCTCTTTTTGATCCATATTAGCATGCATATGAAGATGGTGATACATTCGAGCAACATCCAAATTATGTACCACGTGATGAACTTAATGATGTTCGTGATCTTCGTGCAAACAACCAAGAATATTCCGAAGGAACATCTAATGAGATGAAGCAGATTGGAAATGATATTGCTACCTTAGTATGGACTATGGAGAGCATGTCTGTGGCTAATAATTTAATAAGAGCATATTATGTTATCGTTTATTTTGGAAAATTTATGTAATCTTTGCACGTTGCCAAAAATAAACTTTTTATTTTTTTCGATGACATGTTTATTAGTTATGTTAATAATTAAATTTTATTTTGAATTTAAATTCCTATGTCCTTTAATGTCATTTTACACATGCTATCTACAACTTACAACTATTTTGCCGAACACTTTTAAGCAATTGAAAGCTTCAATTTTACAGCCCCGACCAAAACCCCAGCTAGTTTTGCCAATATTCATCTTGAACTATGTCAAGACCAAACTTGCCAAGAATGTGGTTTTCTCAATAAATCATAATAGTGAACTCATCAAGTGTCTTTCTCAATAGTATGTTACCGTTCTTTGGTTTTTTATATAGAACTAGTGAGAAGATAGAAGTGCTTCGTGTTATAATAATTTTGTTTTAGAGACGAAAGAAACCGAGATTTTAGGCAAATTACTTTCAAACATATGAAAATTTCAGAGTAAATGCAGGTATCCTTGTTTGATATAATTTTGCCATCAATTTAACATAACATATTTTACATGATATGAATGTCACTGTAAATTTGTTAGTGTTCTTCACACCTTTTTTCCTAAATTGGAGACACAAACTTTTCCCAAGGATCAGAACCTACTGTTGTAATATTCTGTTGCTTGTTGGAAGAGATAATTACAGGAAGGAACCGGACTAGATCAAACCTAAATCAGTTAAAGGTGTAGGCTGGACTCAGTCCGTGTTGGGTCCACAAGGGGCCAAGAACCCTGAGCACCGGACTTGATTCCTAAGGGCCACTTTATGTATATCAAAATTGACAATGAGTAATTAGGCTTTAAATGCTATGGTTCTAAAAGTGGATCTTTATATCCAAAAAAAACTTTTTGGTGATACATGTTCAGTTTTCTCGACATATCAAGGTCAATGATTGCTGTTCGACTCCCTGACTTCCATCAAGCACGACGACCAGTTGGAGTTCAGGGCACTACAGACGACTAGTCAGAAGACGCTAAATTACAAATATGTTGGCGGGAATAAAAATTTGACTTGAAATGCTAACAAAAAGACCACGACTCGTCTGCATTTGCCTCAAACATGCTTCATATCAACCAGTTGACAGAGAAAACTTAGCCCAACTTTCCAATTTCCATTTTCTTCCTTAGAGCTTTATGACCATGATAAATAAACGAATCTACAATCCCTGCAACTGTGAAAACACCTACACAAACCAATGAAATAAAACACAAATCAGAATGAACCCACACAAAGAATAGTAACCGGAAAAAGTTCCATCAAAAAACATATTATCTACCTCCAACAATGGCACAAACATTTGTCATGAAGTGTAGGAATGATGAGTGTGTTTCTGCAAATGTCACCTGCACAAGCCACAAGGATCTTAACGTATTTTCTTTGTAAAACTTTTAATTCCGACATTTCTCAGACCAAACTGTCTCAAGAATTGAAGTCTACCTTAATAGGAGAAAGGTCATAGAAGAAGAACACTCCAGGGAGAGACCGTCTGCCCACTTCCGGGCTCTTATAGTGTTCAGTCACGGAAAACTGTTACATATGAATTCCAAAGTTCAAATACAAAATAAGAACATCTGTTATGAAACATTGTCTCTTTAGAAGTTGAAAAAATACCTGATTTGAATGAATAGTGTAGCCTCTAATATTAGTGTATATGGTTGGTACCACCTGCAATTTAGAACAATTATCAAAAAGTACGAACTTCCCCATATACACTGAACAAGTTTGATTATTGAAATGAGCATTTATAGAGCAACGGTATCCTCAGAAACTTGACCAACTAAAATTCTGGAAGAAACAGTGACACTGAATCACTGTTGACTGCAAGATACACTTACCTTAATGAAGTACTGATACATTCCATTTGGAGTTGACTGGAACCAGTGCACCCTGAATCGAGATGTAAAAGCAATAATGAAAAGCAACAGTTAAGAACTTTCAGATAGATAGATATAAGAAGTAAATCCAAATTATGAACATGGCATGGACGAGCGATAGAATATTAAAGAAGGCGATTTTGACCATTTATAACTGTGGGTTATACTTAATCTCTATCGAGCCAAACAAGTAATATAAAAATTGCTTGAATGAAAATGACTCGAAAGGCATGTAAAACCTCCTAAAATCATTTTATCGAAAGAAAAGAACAACATTGAAACTCTATGGCCACACAACCCACCCATTTTTTCACCTCTACAAAATACTCTTGTAGAACAAACAAAAGAATTACCCATCAAGAGGATTTACGATGCCTGGATAATGCTCTCCAAAAGCTAACTTATTAATCTTATGACTTATCTGCATTAAGTAACAGGATTATGAAAAGATAGATAGCAAATATAGGGTATGACTTCAAAATGATAAAATTTCATCGAGAACTGCAATACATTACAAGAAACTGAAAGGGCCTACATTATAGCTATCCTCTTGAAAAGCCAGCAAATCAGGTATGTTGACACTTGTGTGATGAAAGCTTTTGATGAAGTGAAAATTCCCGGCAACTTTGTTGACCTCCAAAGACCCATAGATATTGCATCCTTCACCTTCTTCATCTTTAATCCTCTGAGCAAATCCTTCTCGTTTGCACTGGCAAAGCATTATCACACAATAGTTAATATAATATCTATACGACATTATAAATCAAATGGATGGTGTCTTAATTTTCAAAAAATTTAAACATTTCCTTATTTATCACATCATTTACTATTTATATTTATTTATATATTAATTAACTATATATTATTTTTATATATAAACAATCAATTTTAAATATTCTAGCAATAATAACAAACACATTTTTTATATACCCGTGTGTTATGCAATCTAAAACCGGTAGTCGGTGAAACCGGCTGCCGGCCACCATCTGATGCATGTACTGAATGAAGTTTACGAATTTCATATACATTATAATTTTAAAAAAATTTAAATCATCCAAGACCGCGCATCGCGCGGGTACATTTCTAGTATTCATTTAAGGACGAGAAAACAACATCGCAATGAAATGTTATAGACTGATTGAAAATTTAAACAAATTAAGTGAGTATAGAACTAAACTGACCCTATGATTCCAAATTATCTTAATTATTAGTTAATAAAGAATAAACATAAAAGTATGCGTTTTGCCTACCTGGTCAATCAAATCAGGATTAGTCAAACCCCAACCTTTTCTTCGATATGCTTCACGAACCTCTTCACATGAATTACAGCATTCATCGTCTGACTGCAGATAGCAAAGACAAACTAAGGAACGTTCCAACAATAAAATGTTGTAAAGGAAGGAAAAAAATTATGATTTTGATAACTTGGAGCTGTGAGTTTTTTAGCTGGTCATGCAAACAAGCTCATTGAAAGAGAAAAACTTAGTCATAAGAAAAGGGTAAAACTTCTATTTTTGGGGATAATGGAGAAGGTGAAAAGCAATATGTACCGCTTCTGCACCAAAACATGAACCACAATACGTTTCGTTATGCTCGAGTCTGCCACCGTGTCTTTGCAAAGGCTTCTCAATCTGCAAAGGGTGACATGCAATACAATCAAATTAAAAAATAAAGATAAAAGCAGAATGGCGGAAAAACTGACATGCTACATGATCTTGAAAGTACAAGTTCTTAGTAAGAGATGCTTGTATAATTATGCTATACTGAAAAACCAAATAATCTTAATTAAATGCATGGCAAACAACAATGGGTGGATGTGTTTCTACTGTTTTAAGTTGTGATGAAACTAACAGATAAAGTGTCAAATTATATAAAAAAGACGTAGACAAGTATTTTTAAATTTCCCTCAGATAATGAGTTCTGATGCAACCAGTATTAAGGTCATTATCCAAAATTGTTTATTTGACATGTGAAAGAAATCAGATGCACAAATTTGTTTATCCTACTGAGTATTTTGTCTACAGATAATCAGTTCCAAAAGACAAATGCAAGAATCCCTTAGGTAACATGACCCAACTAGTTATGCATGAGTAAAAGCCCATAAATAAGGATAAACCATACTTGTGCCTTCTCTTCAATAAGTATGAGGACCAAGGAAATTAAACCAATTAATTAGAAACAGCAGTTGATATATACATGATCATATGAAAAAATATGTACCAACCTGGGGGCCACCGATTCCGTCTTTTTTCTCTTCAATAACATGTCCACTAGAGTCGATCCTTTTCTTAAATATATCATGTCTCTGCAAGTTAAAATTAACAGGTAAAATAAAGCATCAACAAAATCACGACAAATCAATTTAAACTTTTATCGGGATTTAAGAAACATACAATATCTAAATGTTGCTCGCCACTGATATCCATGGCATCAAGACTGAGTAGTGTACATGAAACAGCTGGAAATGTGATATCAAACTGCAAATTAAAGCAAGACATGTCACTGGTGGTTCAAATGAATTAAATGGGTTAAAATCCACAAACTATCAATGATCTTTACATTAATATGTAACTTTTCGCCTCTAGAAGTGTCGACTACAAGCTTTGACTCGGTAACTGTGTGCAGATATATCCCTGCAATCCAAAAAAGTACCAACAAAACTTAGATCAGTTAAATGTTAACATTGAGATTTCTAACGCTAAAGCAGCAGCAACAAGCTTCATCAAGTTGAAGGTAACAAGAAACTAGCTAGCTAAAAGACCATATAAAGGAAGTATACCAATGAGTTACCCGGATAAATGCCATAATAAAATTTGGGAAAAAGTGCTTGTGGAACACATTAAAGTAGTGCTTTCAATGGGTAAGATTTGAAACATATCCGCTAATGATCTAGCCCAGGATGGTAGGAACCAACTAAACGGATCATTATATGACCCATAGCTGAACAAATTAAACAGGTGGATCACCATAGGTTCCGATGCAAGAGACCTTGTGGCAGTTGCAAACTTACAACCGACTCAATAAGTCGATCCCAATAATACTTTGTTTTCTTCACAAGTTTCACACCGATCCATCCACTCCCCTCCCCTTTTCACCAACACTCTCACCCATCTATCTTTATTTAGATACTTTCTGTATTTCTGTTTTGTTTCTTTATCTACTATGAATATTATTATAAAATATCAGAGTCACGATCATGAATTCATGAAGAATAGGAGTTGATGTCATAAAGATAGAAGTAAGATATTTTTTTTAATATTAAAACAGGACTGATAAGATCCCAGAAGGTCAGATCCAATAAATGTAGATGGGCAGAATATTAAATAGGAAGAAGCAGTTCATTGGCAAGAAACCAGAAGGTCATGGGTGACTCTTAGCATGGGCAAACTGTTAGCATTTATATAGCAGGCTTAGTTTTCATTTTGGTTCATGTCTTTGATGTTTTTTTAATTAGCAAACTTGTATGGTTGTTCTGGAGATTTGCCTTCTCGAATAGGCCTTATCATGTGTTTCTCCTCAATTTCAGAAATCTAAGCCCTATAATTCCTTTGTTCAATTTCTGGGTTCTATCATTTGGTTCCATTGCCGGGAAACGAAGCAAAGATGGTTCAGACTTCAGACCCTGAATAGTCAGATTAAATGGGGAGGTTCAAGACCTGATCCGATTGCTGTTCAGTTAGCAGAAATTGCAGCACGATTAGATGCTATTTTTGCAACCATGAAGGACGATATTGAAGCAATCAAGACTCGGATGTATGGAACACCCTTCGAGTAGAACAATCAAGTGCCAGTCAAGGCAGAAACCTGCAACCACAACCCTAATATTGACAAAGATCGGTTTTTGGATGTTCGAATGAAGATCGATTTGAACATGTCAATATGTCATGGGTGGTCAATTGGAGTTCGGAGATGGTATTCAATTGAAGATTGAAGATCTGGAACAAACCCAAAATCACATGAAGGGGCTGCCTACCAAATTACCTTCTACTGGACCTGCTTTCATGATTTCAAGGGCCGATGAAAAGGAAAAATGGGCTGAACCTGGTGGATGGAATGATCTAGACATGTTGAACATAGGAAAAGGAGACTACATTTCTTCTCATAGAGTATGGGCTAGCCCACTTGCAGATAAAAAAGTTGTCTATCGGTCCGATATTTCGACCGCATTTGTTAAGGCTCGTAATGTCGGGAAGCATACTAATCGAAGATTAGCGAAGGGACAGATCTTGGCAACCATAGAATGGCTTATTGCTTGGAGCCCTAATTCCCATCTCTCCGACTTGAGGACAAATTCAGCAACATTTCACCACCTCACAATTGAACCATTCAAAGAACCATGGCACAAGAAGGTAGCTTGGTCATCACACACCCGTCTTGAGGGCAAGTCGTCTCTTGGGGCAGGATGTAATGATAAGATCCCAGAAGGTCAGACCCAATTAATGTTGCTGGGTAGAATATTAAATAGGAAGAAGCAGTTCATTGGTAAGAAACCAGAAGGTCATGGGTGACTCTTAGCATGGGCAAAGTGTTAGCATTTATATAGCAGGCTTAGTTTTCATTTTGGGTCATGTATTTGATGTTTTTTTAATTGCCTTCTCGAATATGCCTTATCATGTGTTTCTCCTCAATATCAGAAATCTAAGCCCTATAATTCCTTTGTTCAACTTCTGGGTTCTATCAAGGACAAATGAAACCTTGGCCTAGCGGCATCCAAGGTGTTTCATCAACTATGTGGTAGTGGGTTCAAGACTTCACGTCCCACCAGGGACAAAGTTTAGTAAATAAAAGTAGTGTACGGATCATGAGTAAGTCAGTTTGGTTTTTGAAAAAACTATTAAAACAGAGCGAGCTACAGGGATCATGGGTCGGCTTATTGCATTGCCTATTGATTAGTTGGATCAAACCTTTTTCATCTGTTAGTTCAAATAAATTGTTACCCTACCCCATTAGCAAGACTACCTCAAAATGCCGACTGCAACTACTAAAAGAAACTACATCTATGGGGAGCTACGAAAATGTTGCAAACATGTTGAAGGGAATGAGAGCGCGTGCAAGACTAGAAGCATCCTTAAAATATGGATATTCCCTAAATCAGATTCAAGCATAATAGTACACACATGTACTATGAACTGAGATCCTCCCACCCTCTAACACATAAACATACGAATCTTCTTGCAACTCTGTCTAACCTGCCAAAGTTAGACACGCCGTTCATACGCAAAGAATCTAAATCTCAAGCTCTACAGCGTAAATGTCAACCCACCAAAAATGGATGCACATAAGAAGTCCTCGTCCAAAAGAAGTGAATATGAGTCTACTAGTTACTACAATATACATTAAAACTTCTCTAGGCAATTAGAGTATACACCGCTCCTTAAACACCTTTCTCACTTCCATAACTTACCAGTTGACCATGTAGCATTGTAGGTATTTGAGCAAGAACAAATTCAAACTATGATTCCCAATGCCCTTAAATAAAAGGCAACGCTTCTTAAAAAAAACATGATTCTATACCTGTGAATTCCGCAGGCAAAAACAGTTTGTTAGTAGCAGGGTTTCATTTTACTAAATCTTAACATCAAGTTACAACATTCTTACTTCATTACTAACAATTAACTGAATTCCAACTTTTGAAAAACCACCTTTTGAACCTATATTTTTTCTTCATTCGCACCAACAAGCTGCTAACTTTGCTACAATATTATTCGCATCCACAAAGGCTAACTTCCGACAACTGTCTAAAGTTCTATTCACCATGTGTTTCCGATATATTTAGTCATCACATCTCACATTCCTGCTATAAATTTCGGTTCTCCCTTTACAAGCTCAGTACTATAGTAAACCCATAAAGCTATGAACAACACTCAGTACTATAGTGACAATTAAGCTATGAACAACGCTCGCCGAAATTTTTTAAAACATTTATGTTGCATTTAGTTATAGAAATTAGAAAACTTTTTCTAATTCTCCATTTTCAATTCTCAAGAAAACTAAATGGGTTTTTTTATCTCTAGAAAACCCTTTAATATTTTGAAAACGCGTTTAGTTGTCAAGTGGAAAACACAAGAAATTTTCCAATTTTATAATGGAAAATAGTTGGAAAACAATAAAAATGAGTTTTCCAGAGTGTAGTTATAAATTAGAAAACTGAGTTTCCAGTTTTCATGGAAAGTGTTTTCAGAAAAACTACATTTGAGCGCGTCTTTTGTTTTCCATATTTCCCTTCAAAAAAATTCAAGAAATCACTCCTAGTTTCTACAGCTAAATGCACCCTTAAATTTATAAAGCATAAATTCATATCTCAAAGTAAAATAAAAAAAAAAGCATTCAAATTTACACTTCCAGATACTTCAAATTCATGTACTAGAACTCTCTCTTAAAATTCTCAAGTCAAAGTCAACAATTCTATTAAATCTATCAAAGATCAAACAAATAAATACACAAAAAAAAAAAAACCTTTATCTTTCAAGAAAGGGTTTTCTTTATCTTTCAAGAATAATATAAATAAATAAATAAAGTAAGAAACTTGATTAAAAAATAAATAAAAAAGGATACCTAATTCAGAAAAGAAAAGAAGAAACATGGCGATGGAAGAAACAAGAGTAATAAGACCACCAGAAAGTGTACGGCTGTAAAAATCTTCATTAATCTTTGGATATGCATCTAAATTCCGAACTTTACTAAACACCCTTTCCATAATTCAAAAATCTTGAATTTAAATAAACTTTGTTTCTTGGAAATTGATTCAAGTCTCCGCCTTTTTTGTATATACTTTCTGTATCTATATTTCTTGTCTGATTGATTGAAATTGGGTTTGGATGGCCAGCCGGCCGGCGGCGAAGAAATCTGAGAGTGAAAAAGAGGGAGGGAGGGGGGTGGTTTGTTGAACAAATCTGGACTTTAATTAGATTTGTCAAAATTAATAACAAATTTACGTTTTTATTTCTTTGTTTATTTTATACTTTCTTTGTTTATAAACTGCGTGTTTTTTTGGGTCAACGAGGTCTACTCGTTTTACATGGTAAATTTGGTGTAATTTTTTTTCGTCTAATTTATTAGAGTTGATTACCTCTTATTTTTAAAAAAGGATATAAGCTCGGGCCTCGGATATCGTGTTTGCAATTGTTATTAATGCAGTTTTACAATTAGAAGAAAAGTTTGGGAAAAAACCAACAATTATAAAAAAAAAACAAAAGGTGAAATGCAACACTAAAAACATCATATCATAGATATCATGTTTGCTAAAAAGTTTATCATATCAAATTTATATGTATTTAAAATCAATACCACAACCACATTCAAAAGTTTGCGAAATAAAATATATAGTTTTCTTTTGTACAATAAAGTAAAAAATCAAAATCGTTGTATATCATGAGAATCTCTATGCATCAATGTATATACTTGTATTCTATGAATCTTCGTGCATCAATTTTATCATGATCCAATGGTCAAGATATTATCCTACTTATTTTACTTTGATACTTGTTTTATAATAACCAACCCCTATATATATAATAATATTAATTATTACTTCATTGTTCCAATTTAAATTTCTTAGTTTGAATTTTTTTTTTTCCAACTTTAACAGTAAATATTTTTGTTTATGTTGTATAACATTTGATATAAAATATATGAATGCTAAGTTTTAAATATATTTTCATTGATATAATTTTCATCAAGTATTATATAACACATACAAAAATATTTACGGTCAAAATTGGGAAAAAAGAAGAAGAAAAAGACTCAAAAAATCCAATTAAGACATTTAAATTAGAACGAATGGAGTATTTATTTTTCTAATTTCTATTAGAGCCGATTAATCTTATTTTTAATTCATATTAATAAATTATATATTAAAAGCATAATAACTATTTGACGTATTGATTAGATTTCTTATATTTTAATTTTGTGTATACGCACCGGTAAGTTACAATAACTATCAAAAATTTTAAATAATTATATACATAATGATATTTTCGGTTTATATACTTATTAAAAATGTAAGTTAACATGTTCTTAATTTAATCCAGTATGTACGAATTATATAAATTTGATACTACATAATAGTTTCAAATTTTGATGTGACTTTCTTGATTAATATATTTTAATACATGATGATAAAAAAAAAAGGCAATGTAAAGTAAATTTTTTTTATATTTTAAAATTTTTATATGAATGATGATAGATTATTCAATATATGATTGATAATAATAAATTAATTTTTATTTTTGCTAACTTAAGTTTTGAAACATTTTAAAATTTTACTTTTGTGTTAAGATGTGGCAAGTTAATTACACGAATTGTCTTTGAAGCTAAACGGTTTGATGTTTTGCTTTTTAAAATTACACTAATAACGCAAACTTGTTGTCACACCCCGACTAAGGCAGAAACACGGGATGCAACGATAAGCACACACGTGCATGGATGTTACATTGAGTAACTAGATGAATAACATTAATAAGCGAGAATAACATCAACATAGATTGAAATTAAGAAAATAAAAGTCAAAAACATAAGTCAAACATAGCGTTCAAAAGGAAACGATAAGGCTTATTGCCAAAGTCTAACACAGAACATCATAAATCATAGATTAAAGCAGCCTCGACTCCTAGAGTCCGAAGTTTGCTACAGGTCCCATGCTACCATCCTAGCCACGATTTGCTTGATTACCTGAAAAGAATACTAAAAGCGTCAACACAATGGTTGGTGAGTTCGTAGGTTTGATTGAATAAACGCTTGATTGAATACTTGTTTGCATCACAAATAGTTTGATTGAATAACCACTCGAAAACATTAATCGATTGAATGAATAAGTTTTTATGCAGTCATTAAATACGCGAATAACATAGTATGATGTAGTTATAGACCTACTTATGATACGCATAGCATGAATGAATAAATGTGTGCCCTTACAGTCGACCTGGCTAATGTGGTGCACAAAGCAACCAGCGATTACCAATGTGTGCCCTTACAGTCATAGACATGACCTGGCTAGAATGAACACCAATCGAATACCAAATAATGCAAACAATATCACATAGTAGTCTAATAGCCATCAAATAATGATTTAAAAACAGTTACGGCATAAATAAAACACATTTGTATTCCTTTCACCTCAAAACAGTAGTAAAAAGAGGCTACGAGACTCACATGAATCAGCAATGAATGATTGAATGAATGCTACACAGTAAATAGGAAGAATACTTGAATCCTTAGCCTTCGATTTCGTGAAATGGGTATCTGTAAAAACGTTATAAGATTGGAAATAGAGTGTTTTTATGTACGTTGGATGATTGAAACTCGAAAATAGTGGGATTGATTTCTGGACCGCATAGATGAGGAAAGGTGGTGAAAGAGCTCTTGAAAAATGTGAAGTGAGGGTATTTATATCTAACACCCAACATTTAAAAATATGGATTTTCAAAAACTTTTCACCTAACGGTGTCAAAACATAGCGGAAGCAAAAGGTCCTTTATTCAAAACGG
>JAOXNX010000019.1:12447947-12459204 GCA_028566075.1 Solidago caesia
CATATCATCAATCACATAGCCGCATAATCATATCATTATACACTACCCATTATGAACATCAACATCACGCATACATATCCATAATCCCTCCCACATATTCCCGATTATTCAAACATTAAACGAGATACTATAAGGGATCGTTATCATAAACAAAATTATGTTTTGTTGCTCCTCATATGTCAAAAGTAGTGTATCTTACCTCGCGGGTAAAGCTTAAGTCGTAAATAGCAAGCGTTTATAATCTCAAAGGCTTCAGACCACCTAGATAGCATAAAACATAATCTAAGTAGACATCTTAACAATCCATTTGACCTTTTAATACTTTAAATCGTTTATGAGATTAAACTCATCCATCAACCAAGCGTAAGAGGTCACATCATAACTCACGAGGTCATATAGAGCTCATGAGGTAGCAACTGAACTCACTAGGTTGTCATTAATTCACCAGGTCGTAATTGAGCCAGTGAAGTAACACAAGCTTTACGAGGTCGCACATCAATTACGAGTTCATATCGAATACGAGGTCGTGCTTAATACGAAGTCATATTGGATACGAGGTCATATTCAATTGCGAGGTCGCAAACCAAAATACGAGGTCACATCAATATTCGAACTCGTAAATAAATACGAGGTCGCATTATGGATTTCAAGCTCGTAAACGGTACGCAGCAAAATCGATGGACTTTGACCTAGCATCCTGAAACTCATCTTTATCAAATCCTTAGGAAAACCCTTTTATACATGTATATATATCATTTTCGAAAACCTTCATATACATATACTCATTATCATCAAATCGATCGTATGAAAAACCTTTTGTATAATTCGAATCCAACACGCAATCGAATCGAATCAAAACATAAACATATTTGAAATCATTTTATAGATTCATGGGGGCTGTTTTCGAAATATACATATATATATATATGGATCGAAAATCTTAAAATTTACATATACTAATCGTTATAAAATCAAAGAAAGACATAATACAAAACCTTGATTGAAAGACTTGATTGAAAGACTTGGAAATCACTTAAAAGAAAGCTAGCAAAACCCCTAATGTGTGTGAAAGATGGGACGGCTCCAAGGGGGCAAAAATGAGGGTTGGAGCTTTGTATTTATAGGGGAAAATTAGGGTTTGTAACCTACTTAACGGCTAACGGAGTTTTCATTACATTTTTAGTCCTTTTAACGACCGGCGACGCATCGTATGATTATGAAATAATCCAAACATCACATTTAACACATCTTCACATTACGAATCCATTGGTTGGTCACATGACCCTTTTCGACGTTCGTTAGCCATTTAAATCATTAATAAAGTCGTAAATTCATTTAATGCGTATTAACATATAATCATTAATTAAGGCATATCGATAATTAAAGATAAATCCAACGTCACATAAATGGTAAGTCTAAAACGTTCAGGATGTTACATTATATAGAGCTACAGTACCTCGTAGAAGATAGCGGCTAGGGTTGCGCATAGATGTTCTGGGTTGTGGACCACGTAGAAGTTTGTCGGCCCAACTGAACACGTAGAAAATGGAAAGGGGATGACGTCACCGCATAGAAGATCGAAAAGGGTGATGTCACCACGTAGGTATTCTGTTGTTTAATGCTTAGGAAATTTGACTCGAATTTGACTAACTTTTATTTCGGAAAGTTATTTTTTCGCTTTTTCTATTAAAACTTAGACTTTAGACTATATGAATACAAATTCTCGTGTTCTTGACTCACAAATTCTCGATTGCTTGACTTACAATAACAATTAGAGTTTGACCACCCAGTTTGACTACATAGAATGATTATCACGATTCACATTAAATTAACTAACGAATGGTTATTCGATTGAATACTTTAGAATGATATGCGATTAACTAAACACGACCACACGAATAACTAACAAATTCGAATCTCGGGTGTTACATCCTCCCCTACTTAAGGAAATTTCGTCCCAAATCCAATATGATATTTATATTGCCGGATTCACCAAAAGCATGCCACGTACAAAAGTTAACCTCAACCCGGCATTTATAATGCCAGAATCAGCATAATTATAATGCCGGAGTTACTTGTTCCATAATTATTATTTTTTTGCAAAAACTTGTTTGACAAAAAGAGCTCCTGCAAAGTCCATTTAAAAAAAAAATTCGAGCTTGAGGGGAGTATGTTTTCTATTTATTGGACTAATTATTTTGAAAGTACTCAAATTTGTCCCGAAATTTTTTTCTATTCTAAGAATATGCATTCTTTTTCTTTTCAACGAAATTTTAAACTTGGTTTCTCAAACTATGCTTTTGGTTATAAATAAAATAAGAAATAAATTTTTTTTCCCTGTGAGATCTCTCTTCTTCTCATCATCATCATTATTATTATTATTATTATTATTATTATTAATTCTATATCATCTATCTCTTTGTCCATATTTCACTTCAATATAAAAAGCAAACTAATACTTTTCTAAAAAAACTAACCAACTTTTCTTGAGAAGATTATTTTTTAACTCAAGTAAATTAACAATTATGATTACACTTTTTATGACGGAATTTCTTGGAAAGCTTTTATAACAACCTTAAATTAGGAAGGAAAAAAAAATCCAATTTAACTTTATAAACACTTGATAGCCATTTAGTTAAACCTTAATTACAATCAAGCAACATAACTATACCACCTTTGCATGAACATATATAAGTTGACATGAGTGAAATGACAACAAGCTCCCCGTTTTCCTTGATAAAAATCAGCTCAAAAACAAAAGAAAGAAAACAAGTAGCTTAATCACCACCTTAACACCTCCATGAATCACCACCATGTATCACCATTTTTCACCACAACTTTTCAATACCAACAAGCTTACAAGTAGGTGACACTCCTCCTTTTCACCCCATTCTTTGGCTATAAATAAACTAAAGCACTCTCCTTCCATTCCAAATCACCTTCTATAATCATTCTAACACTCTCTCAAAGTATCACACAATCTATCTGTATCACATTCAACAATCATTTTGATACATGCTCGGTCATTTTACAAAACTAGCTATATGTATTTCTTTATGGAAAACATGTACGTATTATTACTCTGTAATTGTGATACTATTTTAGTAGAGAGTTTCGTAGCTCACCAGCTTTATATTGACATATTTTAGTATGTACATATTCTCAAGGATTACGTTGTATTATGTTAAAATGTTAAAATCGTGAAGAGATCTTTATTAGTTAATAGTTAATGTAAATGTATTGCTTCTTCTATTTTTTTTTTATATAAATGTATTTCTCGTTAGGGGAAATGATGCGTGCTTGTTGAAGCAGGCAACTCGTCGCTTCTCCCTCACAATCAATCCACCACAATCATCACAATCATCCATGTGATTGAATAAAAAAAAAATTAAAATTTGTATAAAGAAATCTTGCATGAAAGGGCAATTCCCTGCTTGTTGCACCAAGGTATTATATCCTCTTATTTTTATTGTAATAATACTTTTATGACATGCATCATTTATTGTTGGAAAAATCACTGTGAATTATTTTATAAACATAATATTTTTACTTTAGATATAAAATTTAAAAATTTTTATCTATGAATTATCCTGCAACTGATTTATAGGGCAATAAATCCAAACCACCAAAAAACCAAGCAAGTCGATCAATGTTACACTAGAATAGTTGATGTGTTTGATTTGTTCCAATTAAACTTACATGCATCTGCGCGGCAGATGTAATGGGTAAAACCATATATAGGCTATATGTGATCAACAAGTTACAAGGTTAATTAAGTACCGAGTTTTCTTGCAAAGAGGCCAAATATTCATCTTACTGGATTAGTTCTTACGATTTCCCTCTTGTGTATTGTAAAAAAGCTTCCAAAATCTTGTTCTTAAGTGTCAATGTGGTTACAAATTGGGCGCTGGGTGATCCACTGATCCTAAGTCCTTTCCTCCAAGTGTCTGAACAACAGTTTTCAGAAGTTTGATCTCTTTCTCCCGCTTTGATATTTCTTCTTGTTTTGCTCGTAATTCTTCCATGTGCAGTTTAAAAACCTCTGAACCAAGGAAGAACATAAACTACTAGAAACCCGTATAAAAGTTAACCCGCATAATAGTCAACAGTTTTGACTTTTTACCCAACCCGTATAAAAGTCAAGTTTTTTACATTTTACCCAACCCATAATAAAAGTTAACACAATACGCATATTGAGACAGAAACAATGGGCTGAAATGAGACTGCACAGAGTCATCTAAACTAATTAATGCATGGGTAGAAATGAAAAGCTAGACGGCATACTTGTGGTATTTTCAAGCTCCTTAATCATCTCTTCTACTCGTAATTCAGCAGCCTTTTGTCCTGCTTCTGCCTGCCGTTTTTCTGTTCGGGCACGAGCAGCATCTGAAATGGCAGCATCTAGCTCTCGTTCTAGTGTCTTTACCCTTTGCTCACCAACCTACTTTCCAAAACAGTCATTTAAAAAAGGTCCTCTAACAATAATTACTTTCTAAACTGAAACAATATAACTGAATGAATATCATCATTTATCAACCATAAAAAAATTGAAATCGGAAGATTTTGCTCAACAACCAATTGATAGAGTTCTTAATCCTTCAATTCTACTAAATTAACACTATTAGAACATCATACTCTACAACTTGCTACATCAAAACCAATCTTTAGGTGCAGGGCAAGTTAACTTTTGGGTCAAAGGAAGGTGACACAATCATGTTGCCAAATAGTAAAACCTTGTCACACCATCATTGCAAGTCAAACAAAACATATAATCAGTTAAATGTAACATGCCAAATTATGACTACTTGTAGAAAAGTGTAACATAATACTAATCCGGTTATCTATTGGTATGGACAACCACATAGGTAAATCGTGTAACACTATGGTTAAAAGGACATGGGCCCGGGATTTGACTTCTGACCTTGATTACTACGATGCAAGTCCCCACCAGTAGGCTATCATCACGGGGACATAAAACATATCAAATATGCAGTTATACGTAAATCGAACCTTGATGGTGTGGGCTTGTTGAGAGATAAAAGAGGCTTTGTTGAATGTCAGTGGATCAACATAGACAGCCTTATTAATGAGTTGGTTTTGAATGGAATTTAGATTGTTTGATATTTCTGTTACATTGGAAATGGCAGCATTCCATCTCTTCTTTCCTTTCATTTTCTGTGTTTTTGTATCATCCTCCATTGATAAAATTGTTGATCTTATTATATTTTAGCAAATATCAATGAAATATAACGTACTGCCGGCTTGTGTATATACAGTCTGTAAGTACGTAACCATCTTTTCCTAAACAACTTTTTATTGATCTTGTATTCTTGTTCGTTGTTTCCAAGGAAAGGAATGCAAAAAAGATTTAAAAAAAAAGATTGTATGATATATGGCAGGGCCTAATAATCCTAAAAATTAGCCTAATAATCCTCCTAAAAATTATCTTATGGGAAGGAGTAGAATTGGCAAGGCCTCGCCTCACCTTTGTATAATGAAGTGTTACGTGATGTCGCTACTCGACTGATTGTTAAAAAAAAAGTTAAAGAAAGATAAGAAAAATGAAAGATAGGTGTTAATTAACACTAGTGACCAAACTACTTTGAATAAAAACAACATATTTTTGAGTTATTTGTCTTGTTAAAACTGACATTTCTTTTTTGTCTTGTTATTGTGACACTTGATCTTAACCAACTAAATCGTTTTGAGTTATTAATTTGTGTCTCTCTGTCACACACACACTTGAATTTGTTAAAATTATCAACTCTAAGTTTTATGTTTTGCAAAAATCTAAGACCTTATAATGCAGAATATTATCATACTTTGATAATCTTGTAAACAGATTCTGATGGAGATTCTGATGGAATCTAGTAGAATTGGAATTGAATTTCATTCCTTAGTATGTTTGGTTGTCAAAAAAAGAAAAAATTTCATTCCGTTGGAATGTAACCATTCCTTTTTCATTTTTTGGGGGTCTTGGATGAATTTTCACTCATTCCCTCTCTTGAATCTCCAAAAGACAAAAAATATTCCTTCAAATTCTATTCCTTGCAAATTATTTTGTGAATCAAACGCGCCAGTCTTTTGCTATGGCATCTTAAGTTCGTCTTGAGTTTGACTACTTCACTGTATTTGTTGTGCAATATGATACTAGATTTTCAAATGCCCGTGCTTTTTTAGGATGTCGGAATCAGTCTCACTATACTACTTTTAGTGTCATGTACAAGAAGGCTCGAATAGATGGAAATGGAGATGTTAGAGCACCTGCAGACCACTGGTAACATGTAGCATTCATTTTTGGGTGGAAGGAGGCGAGTTCTTGGGAGCTAGCTGCAACTGTTCCACGCAATGTTAACCACCATTCTAGTATGTAGATATCATTTAGTCAAAAGTTTGACGAAACATTTTGCCAACATTAGCGTACATACTGATAATTATGCATATACTAATGTATTTGGTTGATTTTCATAATCATTTTTGACTAAAATTATGTAAGTCGAGTACCGGTTGTATCTTCACTCATGTAATTGTGTTTTATTTGAGCTATGTGACATGAACTGCATGTGGAGCTTTTGAGGTTAGATTTGCTTGTTTTACATAGGTGTTTAAACTAGAACTACAACCCAATGAAGCTCTAACAAATGATACATCATTTGTCCCCAGTACCACATTGGATAAATGATGTATCGATGTTCATAGATCCCTTGACAAGACTTTTTAGAGAGTCAGCCAATGAGTTGATGCCCATAAACCAGCAAATAAACAACGATAACAAGCTAAACCAGTTGAAAGGACAGTATAGTTTCAAGGAGTATGGACTCCTATCAGAGAAATGTCATCAATAGCGGCGCTATAGCGGTCCCGCTATTATCGGCGCTATTTTACCGATATCGGTGCTATAGCGTTTTTTCTTTTATTTTATTTTGGCCCAAACTTAAAGAAACACTAATTTTTGCAAGTATTAACACCAATGTTTCAAATATTTGACACTTTTAAGCTTGATTTTTGATAATTCTATCAAGTATGAAGTAATATATATAGATATTGCATTACATTAGAATTACCGCTATCCCAAAAAAACATAGCATATACTTTAAGTGTTCAGTACGGGGGGGGTAAAAGAGGACCTTTCTTTCAAATGTTTTACAGAAACTCTTTTTCTTAAAATCTGTAACGCCCGAAGTCTGATCTTTTCATTACCACAGATGTCTTCTTTTGAACATGTCAGTATTTCAGAGACCATCAACAATTCATGTGTATGTACTTCAAATTCAAACTAAAGAATAAAAGAAAGCAGTAAGACCTAAACTTTAGGACACCAAAATGGTCATCAACCACAAAAGCCAGATACAATATAACATATGTTTCATATTACATATACAAACTAATACACGGAGAGAAGCTAAAACATTCTTGCATTAATATAACTGTCATGAACAAGTACAATGTAGACAAAACAAGCCATCCAACAATGAGACGATGTCCTTTAGTAGAAATAACTTCTCTTCAACTAAACCACCAAAGGTTATGCACCTATTCATAGAGAAACCATATCGTTAAATATGACTAGAGATATTAATATTATTTTAAAGGTGTTTTTAAAATTCGGGCTTGTATGAAAGTTGAAAAGAAAAGGGCTATTAGCTTGGAAGAGTATCTAACTATCACCAAAAAACTTTAGCAGGTATCCATCTTTAAAAACATCTTTAGTAGGATTTAAACAACCGAAAACGTCTTTTGTGACTCCAATGTGACTTGCAACCGGAACATTGCTGATGTGTATTCAGGTTTCAAAATTTATTGCCACATACCCATTACATGTCAGATCCACGCGTTTCACTTGTTAACCCTTTACCATCATATAAGTCTACCTATAAATATACATATCCACTATCAATTAACAGCGGCCACACAAATCATCGCCACTTTCTTCCAAAATCCACCGGTTGCCGGTAACATTTTTGTTTCAAAATGTAATAGGGCTATTTTGTTTCGAAATGTAATAGGGCTATTTTGTTTCGAAATGTAATAGGGCCATTTTGTTTCAAAATGTAATAGGGCTATGATTATAAAGAGAGAGGGCACTAGTGGTGATGATTGTTGGTGGGGTTGCACGCTTGCAGCCACCCTTCTTTCCCTTAATTTTATCCTTAAACGGGTGATAATAAAATGCGGCAAGACAGTGGCTGTCCGATGGTGACACGTGCAGTGAATCAGTTGCCAGAATCTGAGAAGATGGCCGGGATTTTGAGAGATTCGCCAGATTGGTATAGTGGCGCGTGAATCATCAGATCTGATTGGTATATGTGGGCTTTTTCAGACTTGGAATTCTGAGTACAACGATACCGACAGTGAGTTTTACTTTGTAAGGTAAGGCAACAGACCTTTAGAAGTTTTAGATTTTAGATTAGGGTATTTTGGCCGGATTATCAGAGAAGAAAACGAGTTTTTATACCAGAGAAACAATGTGTTTTATTTATTCTTCCCTTTTATATCACCACTTGTTGTCGGAAAAATGTATTACACGATAAAATGGTATTGTTGGAAAATGAAGTTACCGGGAAAATAGTTTTGCCGGAATAGATTGCTGGAAAATGGAGTTGCCAGAGAAAAATGTAGTCGTGAAAGATGATGATGATGATGTGTCTGACCATGTGGCATTACACATAAGCACCATTAACCACGTGGAATTATTGTTCGTGGTTCAAAAATAAAAGTAGCCTGTTAGCGGTATGCCGGTAAAACGGTACTCACAAAAGACATTTTTGGTTGTGTATATCCTACCAAAAACGTTTGCAAAGATGGATACCTGCTAAAGCTTTTTGGTGGTAGTTAAATACCTTTCCAAGCTAATTGCCCAAAAGAAAAGTAATAGAAACTAAGAGTCTAAGTAACAAAAGGGCATACCTCCACAAGGCATATGCTTTCTTGTTACAAGAGCCCTTTGCATTTTTAAGATTGTGCTCCTTCAGTTGCAGCCTCACCTGCCAGTTACCAATGAAGCTCCAGTATTATTATCTGGAGAAGTCTTTAAAGAAAACTAGCCAGAAAAACATACACCTAAAAAGCATATCATGTAAGGATTCTTGTAGGTCAACCATATCCAGGTATTTCATTGGACAATCCGATAATATATTAAAAAAGTACAAAAAATAAGGTACAACAGTCGAACATAAAGGGAGAAACACAAAAACAATAAAACGAAATATCAGAATTTGCAAATCTTCTGAACAGTAGTCATATCTTTAAACCAATAATAATTTCCTGGCAGACACTTGATAGAATATCGACAGTTTAAGGCTATCTCTTCATGAACACCAAAAGTTATTCTTATGAGAACAATTACTGCTCAAAAACTTCAACGAGAATCGTAACTTCTAGGCGCACAACTAGATTCTCTGACAGTTTTCAGTCATTAAAATATAAAGAAATATAAAATAAACCAAGTTTCGTAGTGAGATTTCAAACTTTACATTGAAGAAGCTTGTTACCTTTAAGGTTAGAGTTAAACCCACTATTTGTCAAATTCTTCGCAAGTTCTTCTCCAATTACTTTCTGCCAGTTTGGTGCAACCTTGGCTTCAGATATAGGCCATACAGTTGCTGTCTCTGTTGCAAGATTCACAGTGGCAGAAGACACTTGTGTCTGTCCACGAGTAGAGTATCAGTATCTTCAGTGACTTGTATCTGTTAAGTTATATAAATTGACAAAGAATTCTACGTACTTGATTCTCCAAAATTCTCTTAACACTTGATGCACATCCTTCACACATCATCCCCTGACAGACAAAGATTAGAAGCCAAGATATATAGCACAAAAGGAACCCCACATTGACATAAACATGACAGGTTATCATAAGATAATTGATGTACCATAATAAGAGGCAAGTGGAAAGACATAAACCATAAAAACAAGTCGATATTTTAACTATTTGTTGGTTTCAGGGCATGGATAGCTATTCTTGGTTTACTTTGATCACTTAAACCTTGACTTAACATATACTCTTTAATCTCATACATAATAATTAAAATTATAGCTAAAATTAGTACTCATATTCAAAGATACAATTGCTTAATTAATAGGCGAGTCTTGGAATCTACTGGCGATATTACTAAAGAGAAGCAATTTAGAGGGCACCCTCATGTTCTGGAGAGCTTGTTTACTCTATATATTCTCTGCAACAGAGAACTTATTTATTTCCGACATGTAGGTATACAGTTGTTTTAATGACGGCAAGCATGGTGACTAAAGAAAATTCGAGCTTGTATCCTTCTACTACTTTTAAAAGAAAAATCACATATTTATGATCAGATTCATTCTGGTATAGCGAAAATTCCAATCAACAAATTTTAGATTTAATAGCTTTAGTAATTGCAGGTCTCATACTTACAACCAACCATATGTTGCTTTGAAAAACGCGATATTAAAAGGAAAATGTGCATATAACATAGCTGGTTTGGCCTTAGCAACACACATTCTCCATTTCTGTGACTTTATCTTAATTCCTAGTCCCTAGCTGCATAATGCTGTATCGATATGGCACTTTGTCCCTAAATGTAAGGCGAATATGTAAGTAAAAGGTAATCGCATAAAAGCGATTATCATTGAACAGATTTTGTTAGTAGTGAATGAGCAAATCCGCATAATATAAAGTGTTAAATATAATCAATTAAAGCTAGTTAAGATATGAAAATAGGAATATGTAACTTACAGAAACATTAAGAAGGATGACATCATCATCTTCTGATGAAGATAAAAAGGGGGAAATATCACCGGAGGTAGAAGAAGCTGAAACAGACTTTTTAGCTGATAAAAGGGGAGGGATGATATTTTTTAGGGGGTGGCAGCCGGATAATGATGACCGGCGAAACACAACAGCAACATGGCTGAAGAAGAAACGTGGGGTTTTGGGGATGGAGAGGAGAGGGAGATTGGTGCCGGTTGTAGTCAACACCCTACTTCCCGACATTTTACTACTACTAACACTACTACGATAAATGATTCTTGTTCTTCGTGAATACAATGAGGGGAGTGTGTGGCAAAGAAGACTTAATCTCGAGTTAATGAAAAGAAATTATATATAAAAATAACTAGATTATACCCGTGCGATGTAGGGGCTGACTGTTAACGCAAATAAAAAGTCATTGATAATCATTGTATAATCCATAGTTTACGATAAGACAAAAGCAATATCGATGACGAATAATGTAAATAATAATTTTATGACACAAATTCATTAAAGCATAACTATCTATAT
>JAOXNX010000019.1:12523160-12534024 GCA_028566075.1 Solidago caesia
ATGGCATCAACTTGTTACACATAAGCGGTTATCAGGTAACATACATCTTTTGGACAATTTTACAAGTTAGGTACATCACATAGACATTTTGAAAGATCACTACCCAACATAACCATTTTGTCATAGTTATGTGCATTCAGGGGTCATTATCCCATTATATAAAATATAAACCTAAGAGTTGCATATGTATTTTTAAAAATAAAAAAGAAACAAAAGAGAAGGGGGCAAAATGTAAATTTTAAAATTAGAAAGAAAAAAAAACCCGAGAGGGGTACGGTTTTGAATCCATGACCTCATAAACCAATAAGGGGAGGCCAAACCACCTCCTTCTAAGCCCACCTTTATTTTATGTTTCATCCTACATATTTGTGTAATTTATGAGTAAAGGTAGGATAGTTTGTCGTTAAAAAAAAATCTAAATGTAGTTTTTATAATGAATATAATAAAATTTTTTGGGTAAAAGGTCACCCTGATAAAATTATGAATATAATAAATTGGCAAAAAGAAAACGCACCATATTTAAACATGTCTATGCTAAATTTTCAAAGTCGATAGTAATTCTTCTCACTTTATCCACACAAAAATAAATAGTTGACTTAGTAGGTAAAAATAAGATATTAATAAGTAGGAGTTAAAAAGATAGTTTGCATCTTAAAAAATTATAGACTTTAATAAACATGTATAACTTTAATAAAAGATAATAGATTATAGATGAATGTCAATAAGAAAGCCTTTAAGTAATTAGTCACCCTCTTACAAGAATTTATATTTTAAATGTTGTTTTTTTGCATTTTATCAGATGCGTGGTCATTACGTGTATTTATATGATTAGACACTTCTTGCATATATTATCATCCTTCTAATGGTGTTCATTGAACATACTCGCCATATAGGTCTTTATTTTACTTGGTTTATACATTCCACAATCGCTTACAATATGGGAATGGAGTAATGATCCACATCTACCTTTTACATTCTTTCCATTTAATTTAATTCACTTAGATTTGTAGTATCTCATGTAAGGAGTTATTTAATTCATGAATAATAATATTAAAAATTTAACATGTTTTATCTATAGTTATGAATGTATAGTATTATAAAACATTAAAAAGTCATTAGATATATATGTTCACTTTGCGTATTACGCTTACGCTGGATAAAAATCTAGTTTATATTTATAATAAAGGTTTTTATTTCTTTAATATAGATATAGATTACAAATAAAATATGTATACCTTTTTAAATGAACAAACGTCTACGAACAAACTATCGAGCGTTCATGAACACAAATGAACGAATTGGAGCAGTTCTTTCATTTTACTAAACAAATGGATTTTCTTGTTCATATCCGTTCATTTAACTTAACAAACGATCTTCCCGTCAAACAGTTAATGAAAAATTCATATAACGTTCAGTTCGTTTACAATCCTACCCATATGGTGTTTGGCGTCGTCAGGCTTCGAGTCCACCATCTCTCGACAATCATACAAACTGTTCAGAGTCAGTGAAGCTCATCGTCATCGGCTTTTTTACGCCGTTGAAGGTCAAAAATGTTTTTCTTTCCTCACACACACAATAGAGTATGAAAAATTTAACCATTCTTATCGACTCCATCATAACAACAATTTTTAGGGCATATTTTCCTACAAAGTATCAAAATCCAAAACGACTAAAAACTAAAAATTACATACATGTGGGTACATTAGTAAATGAACACAAAATCTCAATCAATCTCCATAGGGCATATTTTTATATTTTGTGTCATATATATAGCAAGTATATACGTCTACTACACTTCTTAAAACCTCCATTTCTCTTTGTCTTTCATTTCTGCCTCTCTATCTTTCCAGAAACTTCTCCCTCCCTCCATCTGCCTGCTCTCTCTAACACTTCTTCACTTTCAGGTTTCTTTATTCCATTTGTATAATATTATATCCTTTATTATTATTATTATTGTAATATTATTATTATTAAAATAAAAAAGTTTCAACTTTATCCATAACTTTACCTAATTAATTCATTCATTCATACAAAAATTATATGCCCAATTTCAGAATTAGTAATTTCTTTTATATTTTGGTGTTTTGCAGAGAGTATTTATATATAATATAAATTATATATAAAATGGCAATCTTACCTTGTGGGAGTACATGGGTGGCTCTGTGGGGAGTTCAGCAGCCTCAGTCGATGTTGCGTGTTTCTTCGACTAGCAAGTCTTTTGCACAACTGCCCCGGTGAGTATTATCAAGATTTGCTGTATTTCCGACTTTCCGTAGACGTAGGCTTTGTTTCGAGCTCTTTAGGCGTTCATAAATTGAATTTGCGGTTGTTTATGCACTATTTTGTACGAGTTGATTTAGGGGAAGGGTACTAAGTTGTTAAAAACGACATTTTTATGATTCCGCAGTGTTTTCGTTGCATACTTGTTGAAATACTTGATGGGTGTATAAGTGTTTTCTGTAAAGGTTTGAAGTTCATAGTTATTAGACGGTAGATAGTTTGCAGGTGTGTGTTTCTATTTTTGGTTATTGGACAGAAGAAAGGCGTTTGTGTTGTATCCGTTTAAATTTACAGGCGTTTGTTACCTATGATGTTTCGTGATCTTTTGGTGTGCATATTCTTGAAAATTTCTGCTCAAGTGATGCAATTAACCTACAAGATCTGATTGCCGGCAGAAATGTTTAGAAACTTTATGGAAGTCTTTGGTTGGGGTGGGAATATTGTTGAGGGCTGGTTTATCGGTATCTCGTGATATAGCTACTTTAGTGAATGGACGAGTTAAGCTAGTTAAACTATGTTGAGGTTTCATTTGTCTCATATGGGTATGGATATAGGAATCATACATTCATACATTATAAGTAAGAGATTTAGGCGGTTTAGGTTTTGGTTAGTGGTTGTTCTGGCTGTTATGCATTAATGTGTAATGCTTATTCATGTTATGTGGTTTTCCGGTTTGATAATACAGTAGAGGAGAATATTCTGAAACAATTTGAGCACCTTTAGATGGATTTAGTGTTAATTGAATATGATCTCAATTAAATACATTATAAGTCATGTCAGAGATGGTGCTACATTAAATATGGTTTGTAAGTGGCTAAGTGTTATTAGGAAGATGAACTGACGAAGTTATTTATGTATTTGGATTTCATTCGATGAAAGAGGTTCTATTTGTGGACTATAATAATTTATTTATGCAAGTTTTGTGGAGTCTGCTGTATCTGTATGAATGCACTTTACTTGTGTAAATAAGATAGCGATAGAGGGACAAAGGAAATGTGGCACATCTGTCATACATGCTTGGGTTTGGGTCTGTCGCATATATGAAGCTCGTTGTCTCACGTGTTTTTGTCATGTATTTTTTTCAGCAATAAAAGAAGCTGGTCTCCCACTTATTCAGTCGTTGTATATAGTTCTTTTTGGTTCTATTCTCTCACGTGTCTGGCTCTCTCTCTCTCTCTCTCACAGTCTCACACACACACACACACACACACACACAAGCAGACACCAGTCATGTTTGATGAGCATTGGGCATATCAGTTTTGTACCCCTTTTCTCTGATGCGTTATGCTACTTCTTTCTTATGGTATTGTCATTCATTCTTTATGTATTTTTACCAACACATTTGTAACAAGAGTTCTGGGAATGTAAGGTTGGAAATAGCTAATATTCCGACAATATCATCTGACTATTAGTTTCTGATATATTCTATCTCACAAGCAGACAACACTCATATTTGATGAGCATTGGGCATATCAGTTTTGTACCCCTTTTCTCTGATGCGTTATGCTGCTACTTTCTTATTGTATTGTCATTTCATTCTTTATGTATTTTTACAAACACGTTTCTAACAAGAGTTCTGGGAATGTAAGGTTGGAAATAGCTAATATTCCGACAATATCATCTGAGTATTAGTTTCTTATATATTCTATCTCACATAGGATATATGATGGAAAAAGATTTCAAACTTGAATAAACTGATTGAATTAGTGGACCTCATTCTGAGTACAGCCCAATTCGAACTCCTTATCTAGTAGAAGTTCCAGATTTCTATGTATGGATACCTATATAGTGTTGATATTTTAGAGAGTAAGTGTGTGCTACATGCTCTTTCATTGTGCTAGAAAACCAATATATATAACATATGGGGAAAGGCATCAAATGCTAGCACTTACATGAGTTGTGAGCTGATGCAGTTAGTATTGTATGGGGTTCTTATGTTGCGTATAGTAAGTGAAAATATGTTGAAAGGAATCGAGTAACTTTGACATGGCTTCAATGTTATTAACAAAAATAAAATTTCAACAATGACACGAGCGCAAAATTTGTGCAGCATTAATATGGTTCGCAAGAGGTATCAAAAAGTTGAAGCTATGTATGTATTCAAATGCCATTTGATACAGGACTATTTTAATAGCAGATTTATTTATGGTAATTGTGTCAAGTCTGCGGGAGGTTATTTGATTTGTGTAAATATCTATAGGAGAGGACAAAGGACACTTAGACTAGTGCTACACATTCGTGTGCTTGGGTTTTGCATTTTCTTTACCATTTCTCTCACTTAATTTCCCTATCTTGTTAATGACTTTTTGTATTTTATATGTATTTGTATATATGTTTTCCACTCATGGTCTCATAGTCTATTTGATGATGCCTAGTGTTGTTTCCTTTTCTAGCACATTGTGTTTAGACGTATGTGGGATGCTAGGAATTGACAGGGTATGATCTGACTCTGATAATCTTACCTGATTAGTTAACATATAGTTACTAGATCAATGAAGGGCTATGTTTTACATGCCTGGAGAAATTGAGGCGCAATGTAAACCCGTGTGTAATTAAATGTTATGGGGATCTGGTTAAATCTTTTCTATCAATGTGGCGTTGACACATGCATTTTTTTGTAACAGTTGAAGCTAGACATTGAAAATCTAAGCCAACTTGTTTATTTACCCTTGCCAATAAGATAGGGATAATTTTTCTTTTGGCTGGTAAGACAGCTAGTTATGCATAAAGTATTAGGGATTTGTTTATTATGTATCAATAGGGCATCAGGTCTTGCTGAATGCATATTTAGTTATTCTTATAATAGTTATTTCTTGAGATGAACTATCATATGAGCCACCTGTAGTCCTGTACTTATATCTTAACTGATATTTCAATGATTCATGCTCACATACAAGGTTGGGAGACTCGCTACTCTGGCTCCCCTTGGTGGCGAAATTTTTTAAGAGTAATCGGCTACTAAGATAGTAATTGTGGAGTACTCGAAACGGGATTTGTATATATAAAAGTAATAACTTTTGAAGTTATATGTAAATATGTAATATAAAATTAGAAATAGACTAAAAACTTCAAACTTAACATAATTGTTTACGAACTTAAAACATAATATTTCGTAGTTCAAACATATTAGTACATAGAGAATATAAAACATACTAGTTCAAACATAGTTCAAACAAAGTCCAAAAGATCTTTGGTCTCTTTTCCTTCAACAACTTAAAAGGAGTGACCCAACCCCAAAAGGGTTTCATTGGAATTTTATTTTTTTTAAAGCTAAAAGTTTGACCCGATTCGAATCGAGTTGACCTGATTTCTCCAAGTTTGACCCGCCTTTGACCCTTTGGCCGAGTTTTTAGTCCGAGTATAGAAAAAGCGCCTCGGCTGGGCACCGAGTTGCGATTCCTCACTGATTCCTTGACCGAGTTGTGCGAGTTTTACGACACTGCTCACATATGACTACTACTTTCTGTACATGGTACCGCATATCCAAGCCATTTAAGTTCTGAGTACAAATACAGAGATTGTTGATTCTTGTAGATTTGGATTATAGAAAATGGCTTCGAAGCTCACAGATATGAAGTGTTTTGGTTACTGAAATCGTTAGGAGAAACTCCACTATATTTGGGTGTGCAATTTCATATTGCTTGTTAATTTGTTAGTGTTGTACTGTTATGCCTTGTATAAACAGTTCATCCTTTGGTGAAATAAAATTTTGTACTTCATCAGCAGTCCTCCGACAAAGACAATAGAATTTTCATCATCTTGTTCGAGCATCTTCTCGCAAAGTTCCTTGCAATCACTATATCATACGAGGCCAAGTGGTAATTCTCTTCACCGCAGAGGTAGCCGCCTCATTGTTCGAGCTGAATCTGTAAGTTTACTGCTTGAGTTATTTCATTAATATTTTCAATTTTATGATACTTCACTTTCATTCATTGAAAAATGTTCATTTTAGCTTTTATCATAATATCATAAGAGTTTTGCTGTGTCTTACCTTGTACACAGGATTTCTATTCGATACTTGGGGTGTCAAAGAATGCCAGCAAATCGGACATTAAGAGTGGTTAGTGAAATTCATAAGTCCAAATTAATTCACTAAAGCTTCTTTTGGTTATCATCTGTTCTGAAACTTATGATGTGTTCTTGGATGGATTATTTATATTTACATCCATGCAGAGCATGTGAATATGTAGTTTTAAATGTTCGCACAAGGAACTTATGAGTACGTAGTTCTTGTATGCCTAAACTGTGTAAGGTTGATCACATGGAGTGCTTTCAATTAAAACCAATAGTTACTATCACTTTATTGTGCAAATAGAGTTTATATTGTAATATCTATGTGACAAAATACATATGTACTTGATAGAATGCATAAGTACACATTTTTTAGGTGTTCCTTGACGAGTATCCTCAAAAAGTTGTATATTTGATTGCAGACAGTCATAAAAGTTTTGTTATCTACCTGCCTCTAGCAGTTATACCCGGTCGGCACTTTTCGGAATATGAGAATAAAGTTTAAGTATACTCGATCGGCGACTATTTTATTTTTCTTCCTAAAAATAATTTTTCTGTTTTAGGGCAGGTGTATTCACAATTAAAGCAAATTAGCAATCATTACTGCCAGATTACTTTTTGTTTCTTTCTTTCTGAAAAATGAAGATTTTTTTAGATGGATTATGTCAAGATCAAGATCTTAAACATTATCCTCTTATGTATGCGATTACATTGCAATTGTCTTTGTAATCATGTTCACAATATTTAATTGTCTTCATTCCTGTACATTTTGTGTGTTGTGCCCACTCTTGCTTGCTCAATAGTCAATACTTACATTCCCAAAGAAGTATTTTTAATTGAACAAAGAAACCCAGGTTTCACACTTTTGGCCTTATTTTCTTGGTTTTGCATATTGGTAGCTAACTCTACTCCTTAGATAATTACATCATCTCGTACACAAAATTAACTTCTGTTGTTCTATGTTCAGCTTATAGGAAACTTGCAAGGAGTTATCATCCCGATGTGAACAAGTAAGTTTGATTCTCCAACTAATTTCTGTTTTTTATATTTGTCGAGAGAAGATATTGGATATCTGTATGTGAATTGTTTTTGTAATCAAATAATCTGTAGTAAGAGATCTAGGTTTGGACACTCAAAGAAAAAAGACAGCACTACTTTATTATGATCTTAGTGCCCTCGCCTCTGCACTATCGCATATGCCCCATTTTCATGTAACTGCATTTTGCATGTTTGACTTATTTGACCCATTCAACGTGTTTCCTTACAACTAATTCTTTTGATTTTACGTATTTGATCTGTTAAAGATAAAATTACCAGAAATAACCCATTCATAAGTAAATGGCTCAAAATTGCGATGCCAAATCTTAGGCATAACGTTGGGTCGCCTGTGGCTTTATATTTTGAACTTGGCATAGCACACTACGAGAATTATAGTATCTCTGTTATTGTTGATAAACGGTTTGAAATAATGTATGTTACTAGGGAAAAATCATACCTTGATGCACCTATAATTTTTGGTGCATCTAGGTGTAAAAAAGGTTTATCAAACACGTGACACTTCCAAAATCCTTACTAAACTTTCTACCATAGGGAGATTTACAACCTGAACCTCACCTTGTGTTACAAAAGCAAAGATGAGTATTTTAGCTGATAACCTGTTGAAATTGTGGGCAAGCATGTATCTAGATAATATTTGTCCTGCAAGGTGACATATAACATTACATATAACATTATTGTAACCGTAATTACTTTAATTCTTCCAAAAGGTCATATTTTCAATACTTCAACAAATTTTACCTGTTGGTTTTATACAAAGCAGTTCCAATCTAACTGTTAAAGTGTTAATGGTCTGGATTCATATTGTTAAAGAGGGAAGCAAAAGATTTATTCTCATGTAGTTTTATCATGTCTTTGCAGAGAACCAGGAGCCGAACAAAAATTTAAGGACATTAGTAATGCGTATGAGGTAAAATATCCGCTCAACTTATGAGATTGCATGTCAAGTTTACATAATATATCATTTGATAAAAAAAATTTTGTTGCAGGTTTTATCAGACGATGAGAAACGATCCATATATGACCGCTATGGGGAGGCCGGGCTTAAAGGTGCTGGCATGGGTGGCACAGGGGTGAGTTTTATTTACTGAAATACCTGTTAAAACAAACTTACTCGTTAGTTTTCAGCTTTTAAACTTGCCACTTGAAATGTCAAATTGGTCTATGTAGGATTTCAGCAACCCGTTTGATATCTTCGAGTCATTATTTGATATGGGTGGCATGGGTGGTATGGGAGGTCGAGGCTCACGTAACATGGCTACAGAAGGTGAAGACCAGGGTTACAATCTGGTCCTAAATTTCAAAGAAGCCGTGTTTGGTGTTGAAAAAGAGATTGAAATAACTAAACTCGACAGCTGCGGAACTTGCAACGGGTCGGGTGCCAAGCCTGGGACCAGTGCGTCGAAATGCACAGCATGTGGTGGCCAAGGCCAAGTAATCTCATCAGCTAGAACCCCATTAGGCGTTTTCCAGCAAGTATCGACATGCTCTTCTTGTGGTGGAAGCGGAGAAATTTCCACTCCCTGCAATACATGTAATGGGGATGGAAGGGTAAGAAAGTCAAAGCGAATTAGTCTTAAAGTCCCCGCCGGGGTAGACTCGGGCAGTCGTTTAAGGGTGAGATCAGAGGGTAATGCTGGAAGAAAAGGCGGCCCCCCTGGTGATCTTTTTGTAATGATTGATGTCCTTCCAGATCCTGTATTAAAACGGGATGACACAAATATTCTTTATACTTGCAAGGTGTCATATCTTGATGCTATACTGGGGACCACAGTGAAGGTGCCAACTGTTGATGGGACAGTTGATTTGAAGATCCCGAGTGGGACCCAGCCAGGGACGACGCTAGTAATGGCTAAGAAGGGGGTCCCACTTTTGAACAAGAGCAATCGGAGGGGTGATCAGCTGGTAAGAGTACAAGTTGAGATACCAAAACGTGTAAGCGGCGAAGAGAAAAAGCTAATTGAAGAATTGTCCAATCTAAAGAAGGGTAAAGTTCCTACTAATAGTAGATAAATTTTTTACTTTAAAGGAGAAATTTTTACATGTTTCATCATGGGTTCGAGCGATGTCTCTTTCTCATTGGCTGGTGCCAGATTTACAATTATTTTGAGGGAAGGGGACTATGTATCTTGAATCCATGTATATGTTACATAGTTAGTGAGGAAAATAGACATTTTTAGCAGGATTTTTGGTGTTGAAAAATTATTATTTTCATTATAAGTGAAACATTCAGGAAATGCAAGTTAATGCGGTCAAATTTGATATTTTTTTTTATGCTATTGACAAGCCTGTGCTTCATCCATCAAATTTTTGTAGTTTTTGGCCTTACAGGTGACATGGGTATCCTCTTACTCGAAAGCAAAATATTTATATTCAACTTCAATTGGATACTGTTCTGCTATGTCCTTTTTGTTTACTTCCCAGTTTGTCGAATTTGGCTTTGGCATTTGTTTGTTTCGTATTTTGTTTTCTTGTTTGGCTTGTGAATGTAATACCCAAACACCACAAAAAGACCAAAATGGAAAAAAGGAACATTAATATTAAGGGTGAAAGTGAATTTACTGTATTAACTTGGAGACGATGCATGTTATTAGCTAATTAGCAAGCAAGTAGTTGCAACACACGAGTTACAATGATTGCAAACTCAAGCTGGCCTTTTTTGGGTCTAGTTTTTCTACGCCAATTCGCGATCTATACAAATGAATGGAACTGTGACATTGTTCCTAATAATGACATTCAAATTACGTGCATTGCAAGTGATAAACATGGGACCCTTGATTTGAGTCGGGTATGAAGGTCAATATCACCATTATTCAGATTTTAATGGGTAGGATTCGATCATTCAAGTTACATCACATCAAGTTGTCTGGATAATAAATTTCAATTTTGACACGGAACAAATTGAAGAGTTCAAGGTTGATTAGCTTCCACATGGTCCTCACATGAATCCATTGACTTCATCAAACAGACTGAATATAGTGATTGTAGGAACAAATTGAAGAGTTCAAGGTTGATTAGCTTCCACATACCCCACTGATCGTGTTTGTCATTGAGGCCAAAATTGACAGCGGCCCATTTAGCTCATCCGGTCCTTGTCCCCCCGGGCCATAGGTCAATCTTGTTTTAATTAGGATGTGTACCAGTCGACAAGCAAAACAATATCATCGAACAAAACTTCAGGCTTGGAAGGTTTATTTTCGAAGCAAGCCAAGTTGCGATCCCCCTATATGACCTACAAGGCAGAATATGGTGATTGTAAAAGTAGGCAGAATATATTGATTGTTCTTGAAGCTTTCAAAAATGTGGTTTTATGATATGATGTTGAATCAATCCTCCATATCCATTTGTAAGTACTAGCGTGGTACCCGCGCGATGCAGCGGCCACAATTTATAGCGTGTAAAATGTCATGACGACGATAACTTAAAACGTGACGGCGGTTGCCGCGGCGGTGGCCGCGCCAGAACTTGCGGCGGCGGCGATGGTTGCCGCGGCGGTGGCCGCGTCGGAACTTGCGGC
>JAOXNX010000019.1:12537731-12548392 GCA_028566075.1 Solidago caesia
AGATTCAAACCTGGGGTTACCAGGCCCAAACCCCTTCATTGGGGGACTTCCTATGTCAAAGAACAAATAATGTAGTTACCAAGACTTGAACCTTGGTCACTTGTACCAAAGTCCAAAGCCTTAACCAACTCTACCACATGTCTTTAACATCAAACTAAATATATCACTTGTAAAAAAGAATACAAATTAATAAAACATAGTTTTTGCCACTTGTAAACTAATTAACCTAAAAATATGATCAAATTAATAAATTTAATTAGTAATTTTACCTTTGAGGGGAGTATAACCTTTTTTAATAAGATCACGATAGTGAGTGTAAGCCAACACCCCACAAGCACTTGGCGTCCAGAACAGAATTTCTGGCAACCCAAACCTCTCAGCAGCTTCAAGAGTAAAGCTCATGCATCCATCCGAAACTATACAGCTAACAGGAGGCGGTACGTCGGATTGATCTTTAGCATCATTATTATTAAGCATAGTCGTAATCAGCTCACAAAAGGGTTCCAAACTATGTTTAGGAACACTTTCACATAGAGCAGTAACTGACTGGGTGGCATCGGCATCAGTTGGTGGAAGGCCGTCTGGGATGGAGTAGAAACGAAAATCGGGCAGGCCATCGAGAGAAGAAGGACCATTGGACCGGAGCAATCGTTTATGGTTATAATGGGTGTTTACAAAGGAGATGTGGAAGCCCTTAGAATGAAGGAGCTTAGCTAGTTTCATCATGGGGTTGATATGGCCTTGTGCTGGGTAAGGGATACATACGGCATGTGGTTTGTTGGTTTTTAGTATGGAATCCATTTGATGCACTAGCTAGCTAGCTATCTCTTTAGTGATCGATAGAAGGGATATATAGAGGTTGCTAGTATTTATAGAACAGGAAATGTAAAGAAAAATATTGTATGGTGACAAAAAAAAAAAAAAAAGGATTTTTATATTCGGTTTATAGTTGTTCTATTTGTCGTGTTTAATGGTAACCAAAGGTTTTTTTTTAAAGGATTTGCCTAAATATTTTAGAGTAACAGCTTAACTTAGTTTACTTTCCCATGGGAATTAGTTACCTTTGACAACATATGATTTTTAATGGTTGAAAATAAGTGTCAATAAAAGTAGAAAAATAAGTTCGGTTATGTTTGATGTAAATCATTAGGTCCAGATCGAATACGAGCGTGAAAGTGATTGATGTTTTTTGTTTTAATTATAAACTGACATATCGACGTGATGTTGTTTTCCAAAACGTATCAATTTGATACGTGAAAGTATTCAATGAGTTACAAACGTATTAGTTTGGTTTAGAGTGAGAAAGTTACAGAACGAAAGTTGGAGGGAAAATGAGAAATTGTATATTACAAATAGGTAATCCCGGTCCTGTAGTTTTTTAATAATAAAAAAAATTTACTTTTGTCCCTCAAATTTATTAACCCTCAAATTTAATAAATGCATACAATGAATCCCTCACTTGTGAGAGCAGCATCACCCATGATGGGTGCTGAAATGCTAATGATTAATGATGTAAAAGGTTTCCAAAGGTTTTCATTTATAATATATTTAGAGGTATTTATACACAATACTAACAATAATAATTAGACCTTCTTTGATTTTAACTGACGACAAATTCACACCATTTTATATTTCTGAATTCACCTTTTACACCTCTTCCTCTTGGACTGGAATCAAATGGCCACTGTGGCTGACCGGGTCTATTTGTGATTTGTCCGTTACCCACTGATGGGCAGGCGCAGGCCACCCTTAAGTCCTTAACTTGACATGGAATTATGGAAACGGACTCTAAGATCGGGCCTGGAAACCACTCTCTTGTTGGACCTCGAAGCCCACCTCCTCTTAATTCTTAGTTTCTTACCCAAAAATCGGACACCAAAACCTTCATTCTCGAACCCAAATTTAACTGACTCGTATCAATCAAGTTGAACGTTCATGCTTGGAAGACTTACCTCGATCGCCTTCCCACCCACGTAAAAATCGTCTAACTGACAAATCGATATCCACTCTTTTCAGTGCCAAATATATGTGATGAAGACATTGAAACCGCCATACATCTCTTCGTTGGCTTTAACATGGCGTGCCATACTTGGCCTTCATTTCAAATGGTGGAATGTTCCTCTGCCCGACATCGACACTACCTCATGTTTCATCAACAGGCGGGACGAGTCCACGGGCCTCTTTGGCATTTCAAAAGCCCGGTTTAACCTGGTCACACTCACTGCCATCTGGACCGTCTGGAAGAACCGCAACAACATTAGTTTCAAAGGTGAAGGCACCAAATTGGAAAAACTATATATGTGACAATTATCACTTGTTCGTTCAGTTGGGTTTGTTATAGAAGTAGACTTTGCGCTCTATTGGATTTGTAATCCCAATTGTAACTTCTAATTTCAAAGCCAAATGAACCCGTTCCATCTGTCCACATTATTACATCAAGAAAAGAAAAAAAAAAATATTGAAGTCCGTCTTTGTAACAATTTATAGCAAAAACATCTTCAATGAAAACAAACGATTTAACAGCAAAAAAGAACATTATTCAGTAACAATAACACAATCTTGATTCACTTTGTCAAAAGAACATCGCTTATTAGCTTATCAAGGTTGTGATAAGACGTTCCGCCAATGGTCACGGCTTCTTCAGCTTTCTTCTTCCATTCCAAAGCCTTGGTTTTCATCATCTTCCCCTTCTGTCCATCCATCATCTCCCTTACCAGAGCTTCAACATCTTCTCTGTTCACATATGTATTGATTTCCATACCAATCCCCCATTCTACACAACTATATCTACAGTTTTTTTGTTGCTCTGAAAAGAATGGCCAGCAAATCAACGGTATGCCATTGCTAATGCTCTCAATAGTTGAGTTCCATCCACTATGGGTCAAGAATCCGCCAATTGCTTGGTGCTTCAAAACCTTTATACGTTGATCAAATTATAGTCATGTTTAAGATTAACAAATGTAGTGCTTAGAAATTAGACTTTTCATGTTTATATGTTGATCGAATGTAGTGTTTAGAATTTAAATTAGACTTTTTTCTGTGTTTGATCTTTCTATTGAAGAAGATGATATATGAAAGTGGAAATATGTATAAAACAAGCTATAGTCAAGCTAGTTAATTTTCTTTCATCGATCTAAACACTTTATTGTCTTTCATCTACACATGTTTTTTTATATATAAAAAAATAGAACAGTTTTCCGTTCTAAATAATAATAATAATAATAATAATAATAATAATAATAAAAAAAAAAGAAGTAGAAAATGCGAAGTACCAGTTCCTGAGGGCACCAACTAGTAACCATGCCTCTCCCTTTGGTTTTTTGGACGAACTCATCTGGCATCATGGCCTTATTTCCTCCTACAACATCCGATCTGGCTATCCATCAGAAATCCTTTTTGCTATTTGCAAGACCCCATCCAAACTCTATTAGTTGTTCTTTTCTCATGACCTTCCAAAGTTGACGTAAACAACCGAGTGAGGGTCTTTTGTGTCAAGCCAATTGATGCAACTCATATCTTCCATCCATAGGTTAGAACCGATATGTTTGAGTCGCTCATCTTGAACATAAGGCATTAACACTTTCTTCTTCTAGAGCGTCGAATGTGTTTAGCAAGATAGCTGAGCCTCTTGAGATAGCATCGGACTCCTTAATAAGAAAATTAAGCATGATGTCATTGATGTCCATTGTACGAATGAAGCTCGGGAAGTCCCTTAGTCGGATGTTGTTCATTCCTGGAATCCAATCCAATACTGTTTCCAAATATCCGTTCGTTATGTAGCTCAAATCTGTAGGAATGAAGACCACACTATGAGTAATAAATACGGAGTATTTGATATTCTATATGCGTCCTCATTGCAGAGAATATTATATATAGTTTAAGTATTAACTAATTGTCTGAGTTACACAATGACACTTCAGCTAGTGGAGTCATGAGGTTTTACTCATAAGACGGAAGTTCAAACCTCGGGTGTCTTTGTGAGAAGCCACTATGCGGTAGCCGGGGCACGGTTAACACACTCGTGTCTACCCTGTGGTGGCCCTCACCTTTGTATGGTGAGGTGGAGTTTCTGTCCAAAATGCGCTGTACGTTCCAAAAAACTAACTGTCTAATTATATTCTTTGCATAAACATGTTTTTATATGGTATTATTTGGTATGGTATCATTTTCTGCGAACTTGTAATTATATATTGAAGAAATCAGTTGTAAAAGTTTATAGGGAAAGTTACAAAACAATAAGGGGATATGATAATATGCATGGCTGCTATCACAGACTTTCAATTTTTCCCCCCTTTTTCATCACGTGGGGCAAGATGTGAGGGGATGATAATTACCCCAAACAATAATAATTCAAGCCTCCAATTATTAGTGAAATATGTAAATGGCATTGTATATAATGTAGTAATAATACAAACAATTAATATGTAATTGGAAAAGAAACCATGACTAGCTAACCTTTGAGTGGTGTATAGCCCCTTCGAATAAGATCACGATAATGATCGAGTGTAAGCCAAAACCCCGCAAGCACTTGGCGTCCAGAAAATTACATTCGGCAACCCAAATCTCTCGGCTGCTTAGCTCGTGCATCCGTCTGAAATTATACAACTCACGGGTGGCACGTTGGACTCCCCGGAACCACTAAGCTTAGTGATGAGCTCACAAAAAGGTTCGAAACCATGCTTACCAAGGGATATGCTAAGGTCAGGGATTGACTGGGAGGCATTGGCGTCACATGGCGGAGGGCCATATATCGGTGATGGAATAGAAACGAAAATGGGGCAGTCCATCTAGAGAGGAAGGGCCACGAGATTGGAGCAAGCGATTATGGTTGTAATGTGTGTTGACAAAAGAAATGTGGAAGCCTTTAAAGTGAAGGAGCTTAGCAAGTTGCATCATGGGAGTCACGTGGCCTTGTAATGGGACGGGAATACATACGATATGTGGCTTTGTCATTTCTAATATCAATAAGGAACAGATTTGAGATGAAGTATCTCTATGTCGAATAAAGATATATAGAGGTTGATAGTATTTATAAGAGAGGCAAAAGTATTCGGTAGTAATTTAACTACTTTTCTTATTTTGATATATATGTCATTACAAATAATAATAATGTTGGAACAAAATATCTAATGCGATAATACAGATAATCACTTATAAATTCTTTACTAAACATGTAAGGTCACACACTTAACCCAACAACAAGTCACACGAGATCCACTACAACAAAAATCACTTTTAGTGAGAATATTTGTCCTCACAATAAGTCAAAAAGTCCTCGATATAGACCTTTTGCGTGGACATGTCCTCGCAATAGAATTGTGACAAAAACTTTGCTTCAATAAACTTTGTTGGGGTTTAAATAAAGTTGCATGTTAGATTTGTTGGGGTTTAAATAAAGTTTATTTTTAATTTAGACCCCAACAAATCTAACATGCAACTTTATTTAAACCCCAACAAATCTAACATGCAACTTTATTCAGACACTTAACACGGTATTAAAGCGACAAATGTACTTTTAATTTATAATAATTAAAAGTTTTATTTTTAATTTTCATATATAATTAAAACTATTAAATTAAATATAATATTAATGAATCAAAAGGTCTATACGTATAACCTAATTAATTCAAGATATTTATAAACTAATAAATTTCTTATTTTAATATACCATTTATAATTAAAAAAAATTAAATTAAATATAATATTAATAAATCCTATGTATATATATTAATCCGATACGTACAAACTAATAGTAAATTCAAAATATCTATCTATAAACTAATAAATTCTTTATTTTGATCAATTCCTACTTTAAACTAACAAAACAAAACACACACACACACACACACATATATATATATATATATATATATGGATAATTAAAACTTTTAAATATTTTCAAATATGTCTTATACGGGTATTAATCCGATATATATATCTTTATCTTTATCTTTATTCTTTATATATACTAAAAGACAACCGTTCTAATAACTTATTGACCAATCACCGCTCTCGATTTCCTTAAATTAACTTTTGATGATGTCATCATTTAAATTTTAACATAATTTTAATTAATTTTAATAAAAATAAAATAATTAATATAAGTCGAGTTAATTAAATTGATTAAAAAAGATTAGTTTCATGGTTATAGATATATGGATAAATACAGCAACAAACCCATTATCCGGTTGATAAACCCGCCCATTATCCAATCCATAATAAAAAGTATTAGTTTCTGATCAACTATCAATAGTTGGATAAAGACATTAACAAATCCATCTATGCCAAATATCCACCCAAATAATCAAAAATAATCATCAAATCCAATCTCCTTCCTTATATGCTCATGATTGAAGCGCTTTCTCTTAATCGCAGTGTTATTATCATGTGCTTTGTAAGTTCATACTCTTATACTTTTTTTTTTATATATATAATCATCTTAATAAATATAAAAATAAAAATAATATACATGTAATTATCTTAATAATATTTATCAGGAATTGAACAGTAATTTGGTTCTGATTAGGATTCTCGCATCAGTATATAAACCATACCATATACCCCATATTTCACATAATATCTGTTATTGTTGTAAACAACAATGGATGCCGCGAAAAAATCGTAAGTAAATGTGTCGAAATAATCTTTATTGGATATGAATTTGCTCTGTTTGATTTTGTTGCTTTTTAACCTGTATAATCTATTTACTTTGTGCTTATCAGTTTGCTTTTTTAACCCGTACAATCTATTTACTATGGTTATCTGCTATTCGTGATGGTTGATTGGAAGCCGGTGTTGAACCTTTTAATGGTTTTACCTTTAACCATACCCTTGGTACCAAGATAGGTAGTTCCACCTTTAACAGCTCTGGTCATAGTGCTGCTTAGTGTAACGATTTTTGTTCTTGCTGCCTATCTCATCGAAGCGGTTCCTATAAGTATTTGATTAGATTTTATATCCTTTCACTCATCTATAGATAATTGTAGCTTCTATATAAATGTTACCGGTTGTTGCTTTTGTAGATTATATATCTTTTTTCTTTATATATCTACCTTATACACGTGTTTTCGGTTATCAGCCATTGTGTTTTTCTATTTTAGTTTTGTAAGTTAAATTTGTTTCGGTGCCATCTATGTGCAGTGGTTATGGGATTGCTGCCCGGACATTGACTGCTATTGTGAGAGCTCATGATGACCGAGGTCATCAGACAATGCTTACAGATTCTATTTTGAAAAGGTTAGAATGCTTAGAAACACAATCATTTGCGCAATAGAAAGGTCTGCCTTTAGTGTAGTAAGATACAACATTTAACCTGCTCATTATTATTTAAGACCAATAAAAAGGAGAATGTGTTTGTTGATCGGATATGATTGCTTATCAAACATCTTTTTGTCAAGTAAAATGTATTAAAGAAGGTTGTTAGAAGTTATTTGGGTTGGTTTAATGCGACACCTAATAGTGTGCGAAATAAAAAGAGAGAAATCACAATTATTTATCACAGTAAGCTTTTTATTAATAGAAATATGCATATAGGATACTCTTGATTTATTTTTTTGTATAGTTACTTGTGGGTGCACATTCCTCTTCCTTTCATTACATGCTTCCTTAGCCATGGAATATGAACATTGGAGATGTAATCTCTCCAATCAATTTTGCCCACATCAAATCCGAATGTTCTTTTTTCTTCTTCAGATATCATTCCCGTTAGTTTTTTGGGTGTTACTTTTATCAAACATGCAACAAAAAAAGAACGGAAAAAGAAAGTTTTTCAATTAGATCTGAAACTCGCATCTTTTTAACAGAATGAAGTGTTTAATGTGTGTGGCTTATGCATAAGTTAGACATCTATCAATAACACTATCGATTAAAAATAACATTTTGTCTCGATTAGGCCAAAAATATCGAAATGAAAGTGCAAACAAACATAGTAGGCACTTAAAAGCGTAGATTTAATTTGGGCTTATTAATAAGTTATCTTCCACCATAAAATGTGTATGAAAATACTTTGCTTGCTCGACTGATTTCTTGCAAATGTTTTCCAGTTTAAGTGAAAACTTCCCTTTGTTTGTAGAATTCGAATTATTCAATCCACATCTATTAACTGCATCTTTCCATATATGAGCAGAGAATTCTTCCATGGACTGATAAAGTTGCATGATAGGTACATGAACTGGCCTCCCTTTTAATTCAAACATGGTGAAGTATTAAAGTGTTCATAGAGCATCCTTGCCAAATCCTTACAAACCAACGGGTTCACTACTAATGAAGCTATCTCATATATGTGGTTCTCTTCGGTATTCCGGCCAGGTGTTTTGCTATGGCTGAAAATACCCTTTATGGAGTTGTGGACTACTTTTACATGCATATCTAGAATGATGTTTGTGGATAGTAGAGGTGACGATTTAGATTTATCTAATTATAAATGCTTCATGTGGGTTATGTTTTCTCCAAAATGGGGCCACCAAAGTTTAACTTCACAATGAAACAGATCAAAGGGGTTGAGCAGGTCAAACCTGTCACTGCCACCCAATGGTTAGACCATGTTGATATTTTAGTCTGGCTTGGTAAGTTTGCACCAACCGACTTACCTGCAAGCAGTACATGTAACTGGTTAGCACCAACCAACCATGAAATACAGTCAATCCCAACCATTTACCCAACCTGGTTTAGACCCATTCACGTTCAATATTCAAATGAATAATAGGTAAAAAAAACTTCATATTGACCATATAAAGGCAAGCTGCCACCAAAACTTTCCAACATGAACTAACCAAAACCGAGTCACAATCGCGTTGCAACAACTATTACATGTGTCCAACTTTCAAACCGTCTTATGTGTCCATAACTGTTAGCTAATTAAAATTTTATGTGTTTAGTTACTTTAAAATTGTATTCTAATGTTCCTGTATTACATTATTTTGCTTTCATTTTGCTTACATTATTTGCATTTGAATTGAACCGATAGTTTTTTCATATATTCTCCACTTTGAACTTACAAGCTTTTTTGGGTTACATTTATGAACATCTAATATTGATAATGTCGTAAGCCCCGTGTATTTGACACGAGTCTAAATCTAGTATTCTTCTATATATCAATTAATTCAATAAATAATTGCAAGAGACTTCTAAATAAATAAATAATATTATAGAGTTCATGTAGATGATTTGTAAATTTATAAACATTTAATTAAATATAATTAAATTAATCGTATATACATAAAACAATTTGCAATTTTTTTACGTTTGATATCACCTCATCTTTAATTATTTTTAATTATTTAATAGGTGTATTAAATATTAATTAAACCTTAATATTTGAAACTTATAATTTTAAAAAATACATTAAATCATGAATAAACTTACACATACATATGTTATATTACCACATAAGGAATTAATATTAAGTTACCTGCGCATAGTGACTGCGATAGTACGGTACCCGCGTAACACGAATGTGAATATCGTTGTAGGTGTATAGTATGTTAGGTGTAACTGGATGTTTTTACTAATAGATGTAACAACCCTGTCCAGAATTGTCACGGGTTATATGTTTAAGGTTACAAGAATTTCACAAAAACTATGTCTGCTATTTGCTAAAAGGTTTTTTTTATACATTGAGCTTTTGTTGAGTTATTTCTTAGAAAATAATACCAGTTCGTGCAACGCACGGGGAATAAGCTAGTTAGGATATTAAATTTGTGAATCAAACATCCTCTTAAAGAACAATATCATATAATTCATATTATATAGAGTTAATTGCATAAAGCATCCCTGTGGTTTGCACATTTTCATGATTTTCATCCCTCTAAGTTTTTTTTTTAGTAGATTTTGTTCAAAATCTAAACCTTTTTAGAACCTTACATCCTTTTTAAGGGATGTAAGTTGCTAAAAAAGTTTTGCATGCTTTTGTGATTTTCATCCTTCAAAAGGATGTAAGATGCTAACAAAGTTTGGATTTTAAATGTAATCCACTAAAAAAAAACTTGGAGGAATGAAAACCACGAAAATTTACAAACCACAGAGATGATTTGTGCAATTAACTCTATTGTATATAAATCATGTTCATTAAAAAAAATCATATCTGCTGAACAATGAGGAATAAGCACCTTAAAGGAGAGGAAATATCCTCATCAAGAATTAAAGATACTAGTTAAATTTAATTACGGGAATTATGTACACAGCTTTAATAAAGCCTTTTTATATGAAAATCCTTAAAGGAAACATACATGGTTTTTTAAAGTAGGTGCTAAGGTTTATAACTAGCATATTCCTAATTGATTTATTAATTGGTGGAATTCATATGGACCATCAATTCAAATTTTACAGAACCATATAAGAATTTTATATTGAATGGATAAATGTTAGTCAAAAGATAAAAAATGCAATTGTTAAGAACAATGGTTCTAAGGCCGGTCCCTATGGGACACTTCATGCTCGTCTTTCTTCCCGTCGTGATCATCTTGATAGTGAGCAACTCGTCTTTTTGGTCGTCTCATCTTTGGTCGTCTAAAAATTGAAAGCAAAAAACGAGTTTATTTGGGGATTGTGAGTGTGTATTAATTATATTTTATTGAGGATGAGATAATGAAGGGGGTATGATAGGGAGGGGGTAGTTCTTGGGTGTGTCTTGGAGAGAGAAAGCTGATGTGGCAGTCAAGACG
>JAOXNX010000019.1:12548492-12564616 GCA_028566075.1 Solidago caesia
AAATAGCACTTTTTTTTGTTTGGACCTCACAAAAGCTTTTTGTGGATAGTTGAGATACTTTCCGTACAATTAGCCCTAAAAAATAATATAATAATATTTGGGTCAGAGTGGGTGGGTTACTAGCTAGAAAGAGCAAGCTCTATGAATGAATGGGGACTTGCTTTTCGTGCTTGTGGTGATCAGTTTATTGTTATTGGCGGACCGAGGGTTTTTTATGGGGGTATGATAGAGCTGAATTCATGGATACCTGATGAAAACCCGCCTCAATGGAACTTGCTTGCTAGAAAGCCTTCCGGTGGTTTTGTTTATAAATTAAAGGTGGCAAAATGTACGGGTCGGATCGGGTTGGGTGACGGGTCAAAACCGGTCCAGGTCAATATGGGTAATTTTGAAAACGGGTCAAAACGGATCCGGGTCAAAACGGGTCATCTAAAAATATACGTATTATTAAATGTATATATGACTATCATATATTGAGTGGTGACTGGTGCTGGTGATGGTGGCAACGGGATGAAGGTATTGTATGTATTTTAGAGATGTTGGTATTATAGGTATTTTAGGTGATTATATCGAAAAGGGTGATGTGGATATTTTAGGAGATCGGGTGGTAGATAGTAATATATGAGAGGGGTAAAATAGGTACATCAAGTTATTTTTTAAAAAAAGGCGGTAAGAACTAAATGTTTTATAATATATCATAGATATAATTAAATTTAGAATATATATATATAGGGGTGAGTTATTTTCAGAACCCTTGGAAAAAAAAAGAACGCGAGAACCGATCTGGACCACACATCTCATATCTTATTTTCTCTCTCCTCACTTTCATCCAATTCATTTAAAATGCTTTATCTCACAAATCGTACATCGTTAGACGAAAAAAAAGGTATGGGTAGTCTTAAAATTTCGTCCTCTTTCATTAGAGATGCGACTTGATATAATTTTGACAAATTTTTAATTTTTTTTTTTTTCGTTTTTTTTTTTACCTACACATGTGTAAGTTAAACTTACACATGTGTAGGTTATATACCCTACACATGTGTAGGTATGTGTAGGTTCTATACCCTACACATGTGTAGGTTACTTACACATGTGTAGGGTAACCTACACATGTGTAGGTATTACCGTTAAAAAAAAAGGCGAAAATTAAAAAGTCGTTAAAAGTATATCAAGTCGTATCTTTATGGAAAGAGGATGAAATTTCAAGACTACCCATGGGTTTTTTTTTCCGTCTAACGATGTACGGTTTGTGAGATAAAGCAATTTGAATGAATCGGGTGAAAAAGAGGAGAGAGAAAATAAAGGTTTATCAAGATCAAGATCAAGGGCCAAGATGAGTTCTTTTGTTCTTTTTTTTTTTTAAGGGTTCTCAATCTAACCTTCCCCTATATATATAAAAGCATAATTTCATATATATTTTCTGATCAAAATGTCATATACACACTCCATAAAATCGAGTGTAATCACATAATTATAATTGATATCATTGACAAAGATCAATTTATGATCATTTCAAGATTTAAAAAACTAATATTACTAAACTAAAATTTCTGTACAATCCGATACAAGATATTTGTAAATTTGAATCATTAATCTTTAATTTTTCAAAATTGCTTTAATTTAAACTTAAAAGATTAAGGATCTTTTTGTTGAGAAAGAGGTTGGCCGTCCATGAGGATCATCACATGGCGTCCAAAGTTTTACGGCTTCAGCATTTATTGCATATACTTAATGTATATAAATAAACGGATAGTTTATTCATTTAATTAACATCAATTTACGTGTCAAAATTATTTTCATACGGTGCTGCTGTACTTTCTCGCCGATGATCTACGGTTGGAATGGCAGTGGCGGATCCAAACATTTGGGTTAGTGGGGGCTAAAAAAAAAATCATGATTGGGGTCATTTATTCGTTTTAGGGCTGAGTTCTATTTTCTATTTGAACCAAGATCAAGAATAAAATATATCAAAATTCTATTGTTAGGCTACAAGTCTTTGGGGTCGGTCTCCCTCGTCTAGTACATTGGATCCGCAAATGTGGAGCAGTATATATCCAGGTTTTACTTACGAGGCGGGGGTTTACTCATTAATTGGTCTGGCTTGTGGGTTTTACTTGGAATAGAGTCACATGGTGGGTTTGGGTTATCCAGCGGTGGGCGTATAGGTTGTCATTCGGATTACCCGAGTAGCCGGGCTTAAGTAAAAAAATGTACTTTCTCTCAAACACGGTCAAAATGTTTTCTAAAGCACTATGTGTCTGATTTATGTTAAGTTATTAGTACTAATTAACGCATTGCGCCTGCATAGAAACATATTCATGTCAAGTTATCAGTGTCTTAACATAAAAATTAATTAAGAAAAATCATTTCATCAAAGTTCATGCATGCCTATAACTATTCAAGATATATATATATATATATATATATATGTACGTAAAGAAAGAATATTACTGTAGAATACTTTTCATGATCGAACGAACTTTAAATAGATTAGACATAAGCATATATAGATGTTTATCATGGATTAGCTGAGGCACTTGCTAATTAAGTATAGTAGTGATCAGTGATCACTGCACGTACAATTATATTTTGTTTTGTACCAGGTTATAAGGAAACTATAAGGTAACAAAAATAGCAATTTTCCATACCTTTGAGGGGAGTATAACCCCTTTGAACAAGATCTCGGTAGTGAGTGTAAGCCAACACCCCACAAGTGCTTGGCGTCCAGAACAGAACTTCTGGCAAGCTAAACCTCTCGGCAGCTTCAAGTGTAAAGCTCATGCACCCATCGGAAATGATACCACTCACTGGTGGCATGGTCTCAGAACCATTAAGCCTAGTAATGAGCTCACAAAAGGGTTCCAAACTATGCTTAGGAACGGATTCACATATAGCAGGGATAGACTGGGTGGCTTCGGCATCAGAAGGTGGAAGGCCATCGGGGATCGAGTAGAAACGAAAATCGGGCAGGCCATCGAGAGAAGAAGGACCACGGGATCGAAGCAAACGGTTATGGTTGTAATGGGTGTTTACAAAGGAGATGTGGAAGCCCTTAGAGTGAAGAAGCTTAGCTAGTTTCATCATGGGGTTGATGTGGCCTTGGGCTGGGTAAGGGATACATACCACATGTGGTTTCTTAGTATTTGTTATGGAACCCATTATTTGTTGCAATATCGATCTATTTGCCTGTGACTATATGGTGATGTATATGATCCAATACTCGTGTGTGTGAGAGGTTTATGTGATATTGTTGGTAAGAGGTAATTGACGTATTATATACAGAAGATGAAAAAAGTCAATAATTGTTTCTAAATGAGATATTATATTATATTCGTAACATGATTGGTGTTGGGGTTAGCAAGTTGCTCTGTATGGCTAGTAGGCCGGTGGCGGCATTAAAATTTGGACCTGGCACGTTATAATTCTTTTCTAATGGCATCTCTGCCACCTTAGACTTTTTCCAACAATAAACACCCTTCTTTAATTTATTTAAACATAAAATTAAATAATATTTTTTTTATTAATAATAAAAATACATTACACCAATAAAAAAATTACATTTAAAATTAAAAAAAACACACAAAAAAAAGATTACATTTCATAATAATAATAAAAAAGCCCATTACGTCAACGTTGATGGTGGTTTTCCAGAAAGTTACAAATGTGTTCAACTAGAGCATTGCAAAGTTTATAGTATTTTATCGCGTAATTCTCTGTCCACCCGAAGTTGTGTTGCAACCCTTTCATCCCTCAAAGGTTGTGGGATATTACTTGGATCGGTCAAATAGTCTTTTTCAAGATGGCATATTGCGCGGCTGTTGTCTTCAATAATCATGTTGTGTAAAATCACACAAGTGTACATGATGCGTTTTATTTTGTTGATGATATATGATCATGCAGGTTGTTTAATAATTGCTCAGCAACTTTGAAGCACCCAAAATGCTCGTTCAATTTCTGGCAACTTTTTGCAAGTGTCGTCCATTCTGAATAAATAACGTTGACTAATTAATAATATTCTTTTGTAAATTGTTGCCCATCAATAGTATACATTATCTGAGAAGCCCTATCTTGGAGGAAATCTTAGATATGTCGTGATGCTTTCAGAAAAGGTAGACGACATAAACAAATTATTTCAAAACTTGATTTACTTTATTTATTAGGGGAGTATGGTTTAGTGTGAAAATTGAAAACTTGAACTTGATTATAAAATAAAACTATTTTAGAATGTGGTTAAGGTTAAAACTTTTAAATTTTAATCCATTAATAGGGTAAAGTAATCCGACAAATCTATGAGCTGTTATATATAACGTATAAATAAAGTTATGTGTTCCAAATTATTATATTCAAAGTCCCTGAGCTGTTATATATAACGTAAAAATAGAGTATGACATATATACTGGGCAGTTTCTCCAAGCCCAGTGCAAACAATCAATGCTATCGAACATACCCGGAAAACCATGTATCTCTGAATGTTTCTAAGCCCAACGCATACAATCAATGTTACCGAGCAAAGCCCAAAATTGTTTTAGGTTTTTATTATTTAGGTTTTCTAGTTAAAACCTAAAAGGTGCCTAGCAGTACGTCCTTGGTTGAAGCATTGTTCGTGTACGTACATATTGGAGGATTTCTATCTTGAAATCTTGTTTTCAGAAAATTCATCATGAAAAGGTTTTATCGCAATGAGTTTAGTGTTTCTAATACTAAAATTAAATTATTTATATTACATGCATGTGATCTTGTGAGGTGGGATAATTAAATCGTTTAATTGTTTATTAACACGTTTTCCACTACAGAATAATTAAATGGTTAATTATTAATATTTTATTTTACTTACACTATTTTATGTAAACTTAAATTGTATTTTGGTTATTAAAATTCCAACAGGTGTCCTTTATACATTCTGAACAAGAAATTCTAGTCAAAAGCAGATGACGGCTTCTTCGTGGCATACTCGAAGGTCAGCAAAGCATTATGTGTATTCAATATTAGAAAGCAAACCATTCAAGAATCATTTCATGTAACCTTTGATGAAATCAGAGAGGCGCTGAGATCTATGTCAAAAAGTGGGGATGATCGAGATTGAGTTAAGAGAAATGTGCACTTATCCCGCTGACATCTTTATCGCTGACTCATTACCAAATGTCTAGTCTTCCCTCAGCGGAAAGAGTTCTTCATTACGTCCCTCCATATACTTCCACTCTATTATCTCCACCTTTCAAGCATATCCCATCCTCACCATGGCCAGATAACGCTTTTGAGGATAGGAGCACCCAATCTCCAGATGAACATGCTATTGGTCCCTCAACTTAAGTCGCATCTAAGGAGACCTGCTCCCTTAACTCTGAACACGAAGTTACTTCCATTAATCTAGCTATTAATGCTTTCGTCGCTGAAACCTCATCAGATCGATGACTCATCCAAAACCAAACAACTCATTCGAAGAAGTTCTGTGTAACAATCCTACAATTACCATATGAATACACAAATTCGTTACTCGTCTTCCACCACCAAATCCAGAATCATCCTCCCACTCAAATCAAGGTCTTTTTGGTCTCCTTGGTTCCTCAGTCACTAATGATACCTATCCTCAACCTAAATGGACCAAAGATCATGACATCCTTGATCCTGGAAACCATAATGAGAAAAATGACTTCAAAACCACATGAAATACATGTCTATATGTAAACTTTCTTTCAACCGTTGAACCTGAGAAGGTCTTTGAGGCAATGATCGACCCGGCTGGGTAACTGCCACACAAGACAAATTGAATCAAATCGAAAGAAACCAGGTATGGAGTCTTGTTCCTCCTCCAAGTGGGAAGGAGGTCATTGGCACCAGGTGGATATACAAGAACAAGAAGGATGACGATGGAACTATGATCAGAAATAAAGCTTGACTGGTCGCTCAAGGATATCGTCAGCAAGAAGGTATCGACTTTGATGAATCCTTTGCACCTGTAGCTAGACTCGAAGCAATTCGAATCTTCTTGAGATATGTTGCATCTCAAGATCGACATCAAGGTGTTTCAAATGGATGTGAAAAGCGCCTTCCTGAATGGTACACTGATTGAGGAGGTTTACGTACATCAACCTCTAGGGTTACTATTTCTTGGTTATGCCAAAGGTTACTAAGTCATTCACTAAAGCATTGAATCGGGTATGAGTATCAGTGAGGTATTCATTCTTTAAAGCAAGGAATCTTTCATACCTTCTAGTTAAGGTAGTTTTAGTAGATTCCATGGAATTAGCGCATCCCTCAAACATAACAATCAAAGTTTCCCACATTTTCTTTGCAGTTCGTGTTTAATGGCATGGTATATGTCCTTAGGCACAACTTGGACATTAATGTTTCTTGCCTTTACATTCAAGTTTGCCATTCTTTTATCCTCGTTTACCCAATCAACTTTGGATTTGACAATAGTCCTGACCTCTGGTGGACCAAGATCATCACCAACCCTTTCATCTACAACAGTTTCGGTTGGGATAAATGGTTCATCAACTAACATGTCTGACATGTTATTGTCAATAGACTCAAGAAATTAGGACATTCTTCCTTTCCACCTACTAAAACCAGTCTTGCCAAACAGGGAATGTCTGGTGGAAGAACCATTATCAGGATAAGTAGTTTGAGACATCATGAAAACAAAAATAAATAAAGAAAGATTTGGATCTAGCTAATTATTACACAAAACCACCGCTCTGATATTACTTGTTGGTCCCCAAGGATTAACAAGATTGTTTTCACAATGTATCAAATAAGTTGTAAAGGGGGTGAATACAATTATCTCACACTTTTTAGGATTTTTAAACAAGAATCGGTTTTAATTTGAGATTAAAGAATAACAAACCAAGAACCAAGTAAATAAGAATAGAAATAAACAAACAATGTAAAGTGCAAACTTAAAGAGACACAGATTATAATTTTCAACTAATTCTTTTATTGATAAATCAACAAGAATTACAAGTAGTTGTGGAACATAAACGCCTATGGAATCTAACTAATTGGTTGACAACAACTTAAAACTCTATTTTCCAATCCTTTACAAAATACTAGCCAGGCTGAGTATATGAACACAACACAGCTTCAAGCTGATTACTCTTGCAGAGTGGAATAATGTGAGGATTGGATGATAAGAATACATACCTTTTATGATGCATTAAGGCAGGTTTATATAGGCATAAACCATGCCTTTGATTCCGTCCACTTTCTTCCACACGTAATGATCTTATGGCTCTGCACAAATGAATATTTGACAGTGACATTCTCGTACTATTTGTTCCCACAGTACTTTCACGCAGCCAATAGAGAGTATGACACCTCATAGAATAAGACAACCACCAACATAAAGCATCTGCAAAGCACCTCGGACATTCTTATCAATTTCCAATGTTGAGGGTGTTATCCAGTGTTGATAATGAAGCCTCAGAACACTTGTAAAACCCTGAGCTCCCAATTTGTTCATCTAAACTAACTATAAGAACCAAGCTCACTCCCACCCATCAGCTTGATCTTCTATCCTTGATCTTCATTATTTGACTTCAAAACAAGTGCTATTCTTCAATGTTGATGCAGCTTGGAGAACCACCTTCTTTAACTTATTACATACAAACAGAAGGTATCAAGCTAACTCGGCTTGGACAGGCCCAAGCTGACTCATCTTATGAACCAAAGACTTAAGTATTTTTACAGTGTTTATCATCAAACAAATCTAATCTAACACATCTTGACTCAATGGCTATAAATGGCCAACATATAACATGGGCAACAGAAAAACAAATAACAAAAACTACTAAATTTCCCAAAGAACCGGTGGATATGACCATCTCTTCCAACGTGCATCAAACCGGCCAACAGATATTTCCACGCAAATCAGTCAAACCAAATACCATTTCTCACCCATTGAAATAAGACTAAATAAAACATACTCAGCATCCAAATCAAATTAACACTTAGCTTTGTATTCCATGCAGACATACCCAAGTAAATTAAAAGCACTGACCTGTAATATGATCCGATTTACCCAATAATAACAAACCAATTAAAGAACTATGACATCCAAACGAGCGTGTGCAAGACTTTTGAAAAATTCATACTACTAGAACGATACAGTGACTCTATTATTTCAAGAGAACATCATTAATTAATTTATCAAAGTTGAGATAGGACGATCCACCAACAGCAACGGCTTCTTTAGCTTTTTGTTTCCACTCTAAAGACTTGCTTCTCATTGTCTTCCCTTTCTCTCCATCCATCATCTCCCTCACTTGAGTTTCAACCTCCTCCCTCTTCACATCCGTATTGATTTCCATACCAATTCCCCATTCTATACAACAGTACCGGCAATTTGTCTGTTGCTCAGCAAAAAACGGCCAACAAACCATTGGAACACCACAACTAATACTCTCAATAGTCGAGTTCCATCCACTGTGCGTCAAGAATCCTCCAATGGCTGGATGCTTCATAACCTTTATTTATAAATCAAACGACAACATTTCATTGTCAATTTTAATAAATTATGCACATTACATCCGACAAGATTAAATGACTTCCATATCCTCCTTACTTGATATGATGCTTCTAGAATGTCAACATTTACAATTTACTTCTCAATAATTACATTAGTGTTTACACCTAAAAGTACTAAATGACTTATCCATACTACTTATTAAAGCATTTACCCCCCTCCCCTCCCCCTTTTCTCGAATAATGAGTTGATGTACCAAGAATGCCCATCAATCTTTTTTCATTTGATATACTTATAATACCCTTATTAATTTATTAATTGTACTTTTCTTATTCGTTTTACTTATATTTAGTAGTTTTTAATTATGAAAACATTAGCGGGTATTATGTTATCATTTTCTTACACTAGTGTTTGGTTTGAAATTAACGTCGTCCCAGCACCTCGCACGATGTGTATTGTCGTTGTCTCATCGCACGGGTACCCATCTAGTCAATAATTACATATCCTCCTTTTCTTCTTTTGTATGTAAATCACGTATGCTTTAGAACATGGACATAACCTATAAAGAGTAAAAAGACAAAAACTTGCTATCCCATTGTTTCTGGCTTCTTTATAGTGTTTTATTTTGTTATTAGAGAACTTTAATATTCAAAATAACACGCATGCTAATTTCTTTACGTTAATCATGAGAGTTGATGATATACCCATCCAATCACATGGAAGGTAGCATATACGCAGCCTCATACGCACGCTGCCTTGGTATAACACAACATGACGTACCCTCTTATATATGGAAAGTAAAATTACATATAAATCAGGGAAGATCCATGTAGATCTACTCCCCTTAATTGGTGGGATCCATCTAAATCCCTAAATATATATCAGAGATACTTTCTCAACTTATGAACAACTATTATGGTAACTAAATCCCATATCAAACGGATAGATATCAATGACCAATTATATAAGGATTTATCCTAATCCCATAGCTTGGGCTTTAAACAACTTCTCCCTGTAAAAGGATAGGTTTACCTTATTATGAGACATGTTAATTTTACCCCCAAAATACACATTCTCTCATCCTCACTTTCGATGTAAGCATGCTCTCTTTTCCAAAAGACATGCCTTCATCACACAACAAATGCTTTAGATTTTGAAGCGTAAAGCGCCTCTGCCCTACCAACTGGAAATCGCCAACAAATCCTCCAACACATTTAATCTCCCCCTAATTAAACGGAGCTCCTAGCGGAGTCTTCATACTAAGCGCGGTTTGATGTTCAATCAAGAGTGATAGGTTGTTTTGTTTTTAACTGTTTTAACAAAGCCTTATGTTTAATTAATCTATTAAAAATGCATGATGATTATATGAATTACCTCTTCTTGAGGGCACCAGTTAGTCACCATGCCTCTCCCTTTGGTCTCGGACACGAACTCTGGTGGCATCATGGCTTCATTGCCTCCAATAATGTCAGGTCTAGTTATCCACAAAAAATCCTTCTTGCTATTAGCAAGCCCCCATCCGAACTCAATGAGTTGTTCTTTTGTCATTATAGTAATACTTCCAAAGTTTACGTAAACAACCGAGCAAGGTTCTTTTGTGTCAAGCCAACTAATGCAACTAACATCTTCCTTCCAAAGGTTGGATCCGATGTTTTTAAGTCTTTCGTCGTGAACATATTGTTGCATCATGTGTAATGGGCCTATGGTGAAAATATGTGGGTTCAAAGCAAGTAAGGGTTTAACACTCTCTTGTTCTAAGGCATCAAATGTGTTGAGAATGATAGCCGACCCTCTTGGGATAGCTGCGGTCTGCGTCATGAGATGGTTGAGCATGATGTCGTTTTTGTCTGTGGTTCGAATGAAGCTCGGTATTTCCCTTAACTTTATGTTACTCATCCCGGGAATCCAATCTAAGCTTGTTTCTAAATACCCATTTGTTATATCACTCATATCTGTAACAAGCAGTAAATTATTTCTGGTGAGTTTCCAAAAATATATGGAAAGCTAAATTAAATTCACACGCGCATAAACTATTAAATTTACAATAAAATCCATACATTACACCACATATTTCAATGAATAATTAACAAGTGATTCGCAAGTAAGAAACATAGGTTATATATCATGATATGATTAAATTCTTAAAATAATCATGATATTGAAATAAACTATTTCAAGTTGATCAACTATGTCATATATGTTTTAAGAATGATATATTTTCTTAAACCTTCCTGCTATTTATCCTCTTAAATACTGTATAAAATCGAGTGTAATCACATACTTATAATTGATATCATTGACAAAAGATCAATTTATGATCATTTCATGATTTAAACACTAATATTAAAATTGAATCTTCAAAACCATTACTAAACTATCGAGTTTACATGACCATTACCATATGCATGCGCTGGGAATTTTCTTTACAATCCGATACAAGATATTTGTAAATTTGAATCATTAATCTTTATTTTTTCAAAATTTCTTTAATTTTAACTTAAAAGATTAAGGATCCTTTTGTTTGGAAAGAGGTCGGCCGCCCATGGGGATCATCACATGCCGTCCAATGTTTTACGGGCTTCAGCATTTATGCCGTCCAAAGTTTTATGCACCAATCGTCACTGTGGTTATACCAAAAAATCATATTTCGTCCTTAAGAATGTGAAATTCCACTGGCAATCTTCTATAGGAGGATAAGGGTCACGTTAAGTCCTGTAAGATAACAGTCATTAACTACAAATCATTAACTCCATCACATGAAGGTATTTAGGTCTTTTCTCACATCTAAAGGACCAATAATGATATTTTTCTATTCTTTTCTTCTTCCTTTCTGAAAACCTAAATCTAAATCTAAATCTATATCTTTATAATATATCTCTATAATTGTATCATTAAATACATACAAACCAAAATCACACATTAAATACTTCACACCCTTCCAAATCTCATCGAAAAAGCCTTCATTACTGCCACCACAACACCACTGTCATTGCCCACCATCACCACTATAAACTCTTGCCTTCTCAGGTCTAGAAGACCAACAAAAAATGATGACCCACGACGGTGGTTTTCATTTACGGTGGTGTTCAGGCTGAGCCACCATCAACAATCTCACGCGTTTCCACCCAAACCCTATGACCACTACCCCACCACCACCAAAATCCCTCCATCTCACCTGTAACATCCCTCCATTTCATTTCATGTCGAACGGATTTGATTTGCATAATTGACCATTGAATTTTTTTTACATACTTTCCAATTTTATAGAATCAAACACTTTTATCAAAGTGAATTAGAGAACCAATGCATCATTTTTTTTCAATTTTGTTATTTTTTTTAGAACAATAAATTATCCTACTCCTAAACTATACAAATCCACCCTCACAAAATGTGAAAAGTAGGACTCAAACCCGGATGGAATACCCCGCAAAGACCTTACCAATAGGCCACTAACCTCATTGGCAGAACCAATGCATCATCACTTTGTTCTACTAGTCTGTTAGCTACATCTTTATGACAAGATCATATCAAATTTCAATTAGATAGAGTGTTTTCATTTCAAAATTTGTATGTTTAAATACAAGAAATTATAAACTTGATTAATCAAAAATGATAAGTTTTCCATAGATTTGATATCTTGCAAATTATAGGAGGCTTCTTAAAATATTCAGGCTGAGCCACCATCAACCATCTCACGCGTTTCCACCCAAACCCTATGACCACTACCCCCATCACCACCAAAATCCCTCCATCTCACCTGTAACATCCCAAATCTTATTTTCGTTTTCTTTGACTTGTGGGTCGGTCAACATACTTCGTGGTCACCTCGTATTTGTTGTATTAAATGTGATATATGTTTTAAATGTGATTAACATGATTAATATTATGTGTTAATGTGTATTGTATGAAAATTATGTGGATATATTATAGTTATAATGCCTTGTGATAGTTAAATAGTGTTTAGTGTTATAATTAGGGTCATAATGCGCGAAATAAGAACTTGAGGGGCTTAGATGTTGAATTAGCAAACTTGTGGCTGGAGAATTAGGATTAGTTCTGACCCTAATCATTCTCATTAGCCTCATAATTCACAAAAATACAACAGCCATAAACCCTCCATAACCTCCCTTTCAATTTAGAGCTTTTCGGTAAGCCCGTTCGAGCCATAATAGTTTCCTTTCATCAACAGCAGGTCTAAGGTAGTGATCCCTCTCGCTTAAGATTTTTTTTTCTAGGTCTTTATTATGTTGGTAATTGTGGTGGATAGTTTCAAGGGTTGGTTAATTGAATTAGTTATCGAAAATTAACGTTTTGGAGTCGATTGATGCACCGTTCTTGTTACAAACGCTATGATTCATTAATAGTTCATTTGTATCTTCAAAAATAGTCATTTTTATGTTTAAAAATGATCCAAGAGGTTTGGAATTGATTCATGGCCTTTTGGTATGGCTTAAGGGTGAAAAACTGAGTTTTCGGGTCGTCAGGCTTCAAAAGCGGCGCTTCTAAAGCTTGGAGCGGTGCTTTTTCGGGTGCAGTAGCACCCTTGGCTGGAAAGCTCCTAGGAGTGGCGGTTTTTACCCCGATTTGTGTTCTAGCTTCAATTAACTCATTTTTCGACTATGATTGTATCGGTAGGTCTTGGGGACGTATAGTAAGCTTGGTAACCTTCATTTGAGTAATTCTAAGCCTTCATCGAGGTAAGATACTGGATTTACACTGTGATACATGATCAAAGTATATTTCATTAATTTTTAAACATGCTTAAATGAACTCTTGGGTCCTTGCGTTGATTGGGCTTTGATGGGAGGGCATTTAAGGGATATGTGTGTGACCTCGGGAACTTGGGAAATGTGACTTGGGTTCTGGGATTTGGTGTGTTGTCCCATAACTTGTATTATTATGCGTTGTATCGACATTGATTATGTAATTACATATCAGTGAGCTTTGTTGATTGATTGTTTGCTTGTAGTGACATTAGTAATCATAGGGTTGCCATGATCAATTGTGCACTTCATAGGGGCCCTGTATTTTTATAGGTAGTTGGTGTTGGTGCTAGCCTATAGATTGAGAAACTCGAGTATAAATTGTGTTGCACGATAAGCTTATCCCATAATGTTGTGCAGGTTCAAGACACTATGCTAGTGCAGGTCCATGGGTATTCTAGACAGAAACTAACATGGAATAATGTAATTGAATAAGTGTGTAGGCTAGCTACCTATTTTGGGACAAGCACTTATTCCGGGAATTGATTATGCCTTTCCTAAACGACACCAATGTACCGCTTTAATGCGTACACATCAAGTCAGATAGTAGGCACCTAAATGGTCATTTGATCAGCATACTTAAATTTGTGTTGATATTTTGGCATAACTATTAAGTCAAAGGCTTTCGTGGAAGCCATGTGAAAGCATGGTGGCTGGTATTTGCATCTTAAGATAGAATTCCTTTGTAGGTAGGAACCGTTATGAGCTGTTGAGATAGGCACATGATTAGGACTTTGCGTGTTAATCCTATCTGGTTGTATATGTGTTGATTTGTTTGATGCAGGTTAGTTGCGTGGTAGTAACCAAAGGTTATATAATATATATGTAACCGTTTTTATAACTTTTTTGAGATATACATATATAAAACATTTATCTTACTCAGCTTTATAAGCTGACACTTGTTTCTACTTTGTGGATTGTGCCACGCAGAGTAGATGGGATAAATGAAGCGGGTGAGCAGCGGGTAGACTAGAGCTTGTAGTCTTGAAGAGGCCTTAGCCGTTAGATACTTTTAGACATTTAATACTGTTTTTATTTTGGGTTTATGTTGGCCTGTGGATTGTTTTATTTCGGGTTTCTTGGATTCATGTTGTGAGATCGATTGGTAACACCTTTTGAACATTTTGTGGTCAGCTCGAGTTATTGGTTGACAAATATTTTATTTAAAAAGATCTTTTTCGTATTGTGTGGTCTTTAATATGAAAGATATTTGAAATCCGAAATTTTTAAAGTTGGGTGTTACATGACCTCCTTCTTTATACCCTTGTCACGACTACCCAACAATCCCTCCATTGCTTCCTTGCTGGAAATCTTTAAATAGCCCAGGGCTCTTCTTCTTCCCCTTGCCGGATCTGGTTCCTTTTTCAGCTTGATATACATAGATTTGGTTTCATCCTTGCACTAGATTGATTGCTCCTAACCCGGCTCTTTTTATCTTTGTTTTGGTGTGCTTGCCGGATCTGGTTCCAATACTCCCATACTTGTCACGTGTTTTTGTTGTGCGGCGGTGGTGATAGGAAGAGGGAAGGCGACGTTGGTTGATGATGACATTTTGGGGGTTAGTGTTTTGGAGAATAAGGTTAGAGTTTGTAGAGAAGAAGATGAAAATGGGGGGAAGTGGGATAGTAGCAGTGAAACTTTATTTTTTAAAAGAGTCCGATCATGTTTTTTTGTTGATGAAATATATATGTATCTATGTATTTATTTGAAAATATATGAAGCCTGCTTGGTATTTTTAGGGTTTGATTTGGATTTAATTTCTTGGGTTTAATTTGATTTAGTTGTTGAATTTTTATCCAAATTTTCGTTGTTATTGTGTATGTATTTTTGTTAGATTTTTAAAGGTTTAGGTTTGCACGTAGTGAATAAAGGAAAAAAAATCTCATTGTTTGTCCTTTAGGGTTAGAAAAGACATAAATACCCTCACATGTAAGTCACGTGAGGGAGTTATCAATTTGTAGTTAACGGACGTATCATAAAGGACTGAACGTGACCCTTATCTTCTTATAAAGGATTGCCAGTGAAATTTCACATTCTAAAGGATGAAACATGATTTTTTGGTATAACCACAGGGACGATTCGTGCGGAAAACTCTATCAATAAACAGATAGTTTATTCATTTAATTAACATCAATTTAAGTGTGAAAAATTTACATACGGTGCTGCTATAGTATCCCCACACATCTTTTGTACTTTCTCGTCGATGATCCACGGTTGGAGTGGTCTCCATCGAGGTTTCACCTACGAGACGGAAGTTGGGCTCTCGTGTTGTGTGTGTTCGTGGGCGTATGGGATCGCCTTTCGTCATTGGATTGCCCGGGTAGCCAGGCTTTATTCGTTAGCAATTAAGAAGAAAAAAAATATTTTTTCTCTCTAAGTCGGCCAAAATGTTTTCCAAAGCACTATATGTCTGATTTATGTTAAGTTATTAGTACTAATTAACGCATTGCGCCCGCATAGAAACATATACATGTCAAGTTATCAGTGTCTGATATTTTAGTATCATAAAAATTAAGAAAAATCATTTCATCAAAGTTCATGCATGCCAGCTAGAACTATTCAGGATAGAGATATATGTAGGTAAAGAAAGAATATTACTATAGAATACTTTTCTTGATCGGACGAACTTTAAATAGATTAGACATAAGCATATATGTGTATCATGGATTAGCTGAGGCACTTGCTAATTAAGTAGAGTGATCACTGCACGTAAAATTATGTTTTGTTTTGTTTTGTACCAAGTTAGGAAACTATAAGATAACAAAAAATAGCAATTTTCCATACCTTTGAGGGGAATATAACCCCTTTGAACAAGATCTGGGTAGTGAGTGTAAGCCAACACCCCACAAGTGCTTGGCGTCCAGAACAGAACTTCTGGCAAGCTAAACCTCTCGGCA
>JAOXNX010000019.1:12593244-12606405 GCA_028566075.1 Solidago caesia
TTATTAATTTGTATACCCATGTTAGAAATAGAAATAGAAATAATAATAAAAATAATAATTATACAAATAGAGTAAATATGACCTAACAACAATCAAATATGTGATAAATAACTCGTGTATTTGACACGGGACTATATCTAGTATACTATAGTATATGTCGTCTTTGAGTGCACATCATTCATTTTCTATCTTCAAGATGTGGAATTTAATCAAAGGCAAAATATTCGTGTAGTCATCTTTATGCCTCCTAGTTAGGCCAATATCTCGCTTTCCAAGTCTCATTTGAATGGTTTTAGATAATTTACATACATAACCTCAAATTATTTTTTTTTTAAAATGTCAAAGTAGCTTATAGTCTAAAAGAGTATTTTTCATATGAAAATGATATCCCTACCCCACCTTACTTATACAGTTTTTCATATGTTTACACAGAGTGGTAGCATAATCAATAATTGTGGCTACTCAATTCCCTTTTTCTCAAGTTTCGGAAAATTTTATGTGTTAAACAGATCTTGTGAGCTTAAACTTATAAATACAATAAGCTTAAGCTCTCATACGTGGAACATACACAATTAATATGAAGATCAATGAGGTTTAGTGCATGATTTGTAGTAGGCTAGACAACATCATCCATTAACAACTAAGGGTACGCTTGGTATGTGAAAGGATTGGAAATAAGTATAGGTTTTGGTTATAGGTTTCACAGAAAATAGAAAATCAAAAATATCTAAAAGGCTATATGATAACTTTTTAAGAAAAAATTGTCGAAAAGGTAACCTAAATTTCAAATTTTGACAATAAAGATAACCTAAAATTTTATAGATATCTAAAATAGAGCGTGAAATTCAATTTATAACTTTTAAGGAAATATTATCATATATTAATATGTTTTAATGCTTACATAGACGCACATGTGTACAAGTAAAATGACGTGGCATGCGTGACGTTACAAAACTCAACATGAAAATAGCTATTTCCATATATTAATATGTTTATCTAGGTCAATGTAAGCTATTTCCATGTCGAGTTTTATCACAACGCGCATACCACGTCATTTACTTGTACACTTGTATGTCCATGTAAGCATTAAAACATATATTAATATATGAAACCATGATAATATTCTCCTAAAAGTTATAAACTGTATTTCAGAGTCCTTGTTGTGCATTTATAAATTTGAGGTTCCTTATATTACCCAAAAACTGAATTTTAGGTTACCTTTTTCGATAATTTTCTCGATTTTTAATTATAAAGATATGAAATAAAAAGTAACTTAAAAAAAAGTAAGAGAGAGAGAAGATTGAGTCAGGTGAGAGAAAAAGAACCTGAATGAAAGAAAAAGGTTATTGAAAGTTGTCAGAAAATCCAATATACATGATAAATGTTTAAGGATGAAGGGTGTTGTTACCACTTTGCCAAAAATTGGCAAGGTGGTAACCAATAGAAACATGCGTGTCTTTTTCATTTTTAGCCAAAACAAACCAATATGTAGGGTGTGATTGCCACATTTGGTAAAGAAAATTTTTTAAAAAACTTCATTAATAAAAACTAATATTACATTAATCAAATAAACAATACATTTAAATAAAAAAAGATCACCACTACTCATCAACTTCAACATCTAGATTTAGGCTCGCGATGTACTCCGTAATATCACGACGCAATGTATGATGCGTCTCTTTGTCACGTAATTCCCAACGGAAATTGGGGTTTACATTAGTAACAGTTGAAGGATACCTAATGTGAATCGGTAATATCGCGTGACCGTCGTCCTTGATTACCATATTATGTAAAATAACGCATGCATACATCGTGTTAATGATCTTTTGCTTCTTCTTCATGCGTGCTGGTCGTGCTAGGATAGCAAACTTCGCCTTTAAAAATCAAATACTATTCATCAAACGAGTCTTATAAAACAGAATGTTTATTGCTACTGCTAGCTTTCATCCGACTTCTTTTTAAATTATATTTTATTGATTCCTCATCTGAAGATTTTTCTTCTTTATTTTTTGTGAATGTGGGTGAAAATTTAAGATTGGTTGGGTTGTATAGGTGGAAGAGGGAGAAATTAGTTTTTAATTAAAAGTTGGGTTTGATTGATTCACTGGGCTAAGGGGTGGGGAAACCGCTGGGACGCTACTAGCCGATGTCCCTGCCGCTATTTCTTGCCGATCACATCTTTCACCCTAAGACGGAGAGATTAATGGATATGAAACCTATTTATAAAGTGGCAAGCTATTTCCACCCCTTCAAACGCTATTTACACCCATTTTGTGCATCAAACAGTTGTACGGTATACATTGTTTATTGTATGGTACAGCTGGTTAATGCACAGAGAGGGAGTGGAAATAGTAGCCCCCTAAAGTTGGTGCCAAAAGTTACTTTGTAAGTTTAACTTCCATTATCACATCAACATCACTGTAGATTCCTAGTAATTTGACCCATTCTTTATGGATAGAAGATTTGACCCATTCTTTATGGATAGAAGATTATTGATGTGTTCGGTAAGGGTATTTTTAATCGGTTTTTTACGCTTAAAGCGTTTTGATTTTATAAAAAAATTTTAAAAAAAACTATTGAAAAGGAAATTCATGTTTAAATTAAGTTTTAAGAAAGAGAAAAACAGAGCTACAAAAAGTCTAAAAATTATAAGCCACCAAGAAATCTCGTCTATTAAAAGAGTTGGTGGAGTGGTGTCGGGATCTTATGATTCATGCAAAAACCAAAGGAACCAAAGGAGTGATTCAAACAATTTGTTTTGTTTGGTGGTAGTCACTTTGAAAATACCGCAACGCTAAAGTGTTTAAAGAAAAGTCAGAGCATAATGGGATTTATTTAAGTCTATTGTTTCGGTTTCTTATTTGTAGATCTCTAGTAGGGATCGTAGCTCAATATATTCGTGGCCATTATGGCAAATATGTCCTATTAGTTTGACGTAATTGTACTCTTTGGTTTTCGGCATCTTGCCAAAAATCAAGTTCTTTATTAAATCGAAATAGCTGTTCAAAAAAAAAATAAAAAATCTCAGGCTATTACCTCGACTTATGCCCCGGCCCCAACACCTTTTGCAAAACATGTAACGGCGGCGGCCCATTTCACAAACTAAATCTCAAGCAGTTGGGCCTTGATATGGTGATGCTTTAAATTCAAAATTTGAGGGTTATTTAACATGGTATCCAATTTGACCTGACTGTTTCTTTGATAGCCAACTTAAACTTGCCATCGTGATGCTGATAGACACTAATGCTTGGGAACAGACGAACAACCGAAATTCTGATAGAGCATGGAACACATGGAGTGGAAATTTACAACACTACGAAGGTGGTCAGCTTTAGGGTTCCTGGTGATGCAGTCGTTTTGTTAAGTGGTCATACAGTACCACCACTCCTAGCATCAGTAGCACAGAATTCAAAAGCAGATACAAAATGCAGAATTCTTTGTACACCCTCAGTGTGGAACAACTCAAACCCAAAAATGACGATGAAACCCAAAATAAACCAAAAAACTTCTAAATATGATTCAAAACCAAGAATTCAGAAGCAAGAAAGTTTACATTGCAGTAACAGTTCAAAAGCTTGAGCCCAGAAACGAGTTATCCAGACCCATACTCAGATTCCATTTCATCCCATATCACGTCAACAAAACCCACAAAATGAAAAACTTTGATCGACCAAAACCTATATAGGGACTCAGAAATCAAAAAATGTATTCACGGCTAGATCATAGAATCCAAGCAAGAATGATCAAGCATGCATATCGGCCTTTAACTTGATTCTAATCATAGATTAAGGCCACTGACATCTAGCTTATGGACGCCTAACACGATCTAATTTCATGTGAATCTATATTATCAGATTATCAAGACGTAAACACCCTATCCATCTTGAAAAGTTGGCAGAACAAGATTAAACCCAGTTGCATGATTAGACATGTTAAATCCATTAGCATATGATTAACAATCTCTTACTTTCAACAATATAACTCAACTGGCACCTCAAGATGATAAAAAGGTTTGAGGATATCAAGTGTATTAAGCTATACTTACCTGCTTCTCAAAATTATTTGGGGCAACCATTGTATAAAACTAAAGTAGCAGCCGAACACCACTTTGTACTATTGTCTCCTGGTGATATATGAAGGTTTTTTTGCAAATAAAGAATATCCTCTTGACAAGAATATCCTCGACTCTCATAATAAGCATTCAGAACCAATGACCTGATGATTAGAAAGTGCTAATCACGGGTTGCTCCATATCTAAAATCTTACCTGTTGAATCAGTAACCCTCCACTTGAACATGTTGAAAAGAATCTCAAAATCTAGAATATATGATTTGCAATTGTTCAAACCAACGTCTACCCTCCAAATGTTTTTATGATATAAATCCTCCGAGAGGTAGCCTAGATAACCTTCAAGAGAAGCATAAATTCTGTATGTCAAGTATTGCAATCTCAAAGAAAAGCATTCATGAAGTCTTTATAACTGTTATCCATGGTTCATATTAGAAATCTCAATAATACAATGGTACACATTTCCAACACTTCACCTACATATTCATACATAATGAGTCTTACTGAAGTAACTGACAAAATCCTCTCATAACCATTACAATCCGTGACCTCCTTCCCATCTCAATACGTACCCAATACAGCTTATGGATTTAGTGAGCCAACACTACCGATTTAAGCCTCTAAATCATACACGCAAACGGCGTGAAGTTGCAAGTCATGAAACATGTTTTCTCTTTGTTATTTATTTACCTGTGTGGTAAAACTCACCTCAGTAGTAAGAGTCGGAACCCCTGCCACCCACATAGCCATCAGTCACACGGTGATTTGAGTAGGGAGGAGAGTATGAATCTGCACGCATCTGAGGACATTGGCATAATGTTAGGAACAAAAAGCACAAAACAATAGAACAAAGTATAAATTAGAGATACCAATTTCGACAGATTTACTTTCATTAGGGTCGATTCGGGTCATGTCATATATTTAACTAGTCCAATGAGTAAAAAAAGACCTAAAAGAAAGAATCTCTTAAATGTCAAGTATCTTTCTAATGCATAAACAAAAGTTACTTTATTTCAAAAAATAAATTATAATAAAATATCTATAACCATATTAAACACACTTATCATAAATATATAACTGAACCTAATCCATTTTTAGTAAAACCAAAAGTTAACCATATTGACCCATTACACAACCTGCCAATTTGCCCATTTTTTCACCTTTAATAAAAATACTGATGTAGGTCAGGGAAAATGGAGCATACATCTGATCGTGAAGGAATGTAGTCTCGCGACTCACGTTCTCTGCCATATCTGGAGTACATCTCTTCTGGTTCCTCATTGTCAATTCCCGCTGATATATTTGAAATTTGAAGCCAAAAGTCATATTATTTGACGATAACAAAATCGGTAAATTAACAATGACAAGAAGTATAACATTTATACCTCTTCTATAGCCTACACTGGAGGTATTCTTATCATATAGTCCATGGGAATGGGCTGTGGAACCCTGATTACTTCCATTATACCCAGAACGTGATCCATGCCCTACCCTGACAAAAGCTTACATTTTCAGGAACATGAATTGATTTGTTTAGCATTTATTACAAATTTCGATACCGCAACTTATGGGAAACTGAAAGATGACATACCTTGTAGGTTCATTTCCGTATGCCCTATCATTATACGCCAAATCTGAACTGTTGGCATAGTCAAAATCTGGCCTTGACTGCCTCCTGGATGTTTCGGTATAACGAGGATGGTGTTCCTCCTAGACATAAAAGGCTTTTCAGATATTGGAAAATATCATGTGTAATTAGAGAAATAGAACAAAGATAAGTAGATGACGCAAAAACAATCGAGTTGAGTAACAGCACAAATGGATAAATTTTCATGCAAAACTTTTAGAAAAGCATTATTGCTTCAAATGTAAACAACTAGTGTATTTCCTCAATAACATATTATTTCAGTGAAAACATGAGGTTTTATGCATAAGAAAATCACTTTGGACCAATTTTTACCCAATCACCCCACCCTTTTATGATCTTCTTTTACCAGTCGCAGTTAGAGATACATAAGCGGAATCAGCTCATCTATAGGCAAATTGGTCAAATTGCAACTTGTAAAGATATGGTGTTGACTCACAATTGATGAGTAAGGTCGCTTTAAGCCAGATGTGGAATTAAAGTTCCGACTACTGCCATCATTGTATCTTGATGGATGTTCTATATACATGTATCTCCCACTATCATCATCATCATCATAAAGTTGGGAACTTCCCCTATTAGGAACCCGAGAAACAGTCCTTGAAGAATCTTCCATGTACCCAGCTCCACGTGAAGAGTAAGAATCTCTATAGATTGGCCTCTCAGTTGAAGATATACCCACATTTTGCCTCATGTATTCTGTTTTAAAGCTGCTCCTCTCATAAACTGAAAAACCGAGACAGATGTCAAGTATTTTCTTATATGAAGAGGCAAGATGGCAGGTTGGATAATGGGTCAAAACAGGTCAAGTCAAACTGGATGACCTAAAGACTTTTTGATCTGTTATCTAAGCAACCCATTGTGCCACTTGTCAACTCATATAGCCTCACTACAGCATGATAATTGATCACCGCATGGTGCTTATTGGTGCATACCTGGAGATCTTCGTTTTAAAGATCTGTCAGTAGAAGTATATGGTCTTTTGCTACCAGTTCTATCAGAAACAGAGACATCGTATCCTCGGTCATCTCTAGAACTGAATGACCTTCTACGACCTCCATCATATGGACTACGGTCTCGAATGCTTCTTCTACCCCTGTCTCCGAACCTATGACTATCCAAGCGATTCGCACTAGGCTCCCAAGAGCTACTGTAACCCCCATAACTATCTGCACCGACTGTGTAACCTCCTCGTGCATATTTAGCAGATTTACCTCTCTGGCGAGGTCTAGAAAGCCTTGCTCGAACTTTCACCTATAAAAATTAGAACTCGTGAAACCCATATTCTGAACCATATACATAATAAGATGAAAATTTAGGATAATGACAAGTAAATAATAAAAAAAAGAAACCTTCTTGTTTCTGAAAACGAGTTCTGAATCATTAATACCATCAACACAAGATACTGCAGATTCATGTGTGCTGAATGTTATAAAACCAAAATCATCCCTTTTAGCAGCAGGCATATTTCGAGCTAGTTCAACCTTCTCAATTTTCCCAAATTGTCGTAGATGGTCCTTTATAATATCCTCCTCCCAAGAAGGAGGCAAACCATCAACAAATACAGTCCTCACCTGAATTTCCGAAATCTTAGAATATTAGTGGATAGGCAGTAACTAGAGGTGGCCAATCTGACCCATTTACATATGAATGGGTGTTCAGTTTATGTTAATCACTAAAGGATCAGATGGACAAAATAAACAAGATTGGCTAACAGGAATCAGGTCAAATGTCTCCCAAGTATTTTGAATGAATAAAACCTCCTAAATCACTTATTCAGAAAACAAGATTATTATGGAATTAGCATTATTAATCTTAATCAAACTTGATATACATATTATTGATAAATAAATTTATTAAAAACAGGCAAGAAAATTTCGGGTCAACCAGCCGGTTTGTCCTGATCCACATATGACATCCCTTTTCTGCATGCGCCCCTAACCCATTTTGACCCAAGAACCACTTAAACCTGTTAAGCCACCTACCTGACCCACTCATTTTGTACATCTTGAGTTCTTAACATATAGCATGAAGCAAAATGCATATAAGTGGTAAGTTACATTCATATGTGGCTTTCAACTTGCACCTATACACAATACCTGTGCCATGATTTCATCATCGGGTTCGATAAAGGTGTCAGCAAAAGCTACCCTGGCCGTCCGATCTGTTCCAAATATGACATCCCTTTTCTGCAGCCGTCGACAAGCTTCCAAAGCATCTGCTCTAGACGGGAAATCCAAGAAAGCAAAGCCCCGGTTCATACCTTCATTTTTAGTATCTTCAACCAATGTCAACTCCTCAAACTTGTCTATGCCATAACGCACTAGCTTTTCCTTCAACTGAAAAATTGAAAACTCAGCTATCAGGTTAAAAATCAAAAACAAACAACACATTTTAGTATTGAGTCAGCATAATATACCATATCTTTTGACCATGTCTTGCATATGTTACCAACAAACAAAGTGTCGCTATCTTGACTTGGAGCCACTCCACATTGCTTTCCATTGATCTAAAATCGTGAAAAAGTCAACTTACAATGTATATGAGACAAGATTATATACAAAGCAGCAAAAAAGAAGTAGAAGATGAATACCGTTGGACGTTTGAAATCATTAAGAGCACGTCTTGCCTGCTCAACAGTAGCAAACCGTATGAAAGCAAAGCCTTTGTTTTTGTTGGTCAATGGATTCATTAAAAGCCTCACTTCAGTAATGTCACCCACTTGAGTAAACACCTCCCTAAGATCTACTTCAGTAGTTTCACGATCCAGACCCCCAACAAATACCTCTAATTCTTTCTTTTTTTGCCTTTCTCTAACTACATCATGTCGTTCTTTCTTGTAACCATCTGGATCAAAACCATGTTCATCGTAATAATTATCCTCACTTGGATCTTCCTCGTCAACTTTCCTATCATCACGTTCAGTCATGTGTTCTCCACCAGATCTCTCTCCTCGAACTTGGTCAACTCCTCGTGCATATTCCCCTTCTTCCTCATAAGAGGAGTTTTTATACTCAATATTCGGTCTATCTTGTTTTTCTACTGCATATTGCTCATCTTCCTTTTCCTCTAAAATACAAACACACAACAAAAATATTCAAGTAGATGCTGTAAATATGCCCACTTCCTTACTTAAAAGATTTAATTTTTATGAATAGAATTTGCACCCCCTTCAGCGAATCCTGTTACTATGGTTTCGACTCCACCTACTACCGACCACCCCTCCATATAAACCGGGTAGTCACCTAGTACGAAAGCAAGTGTGGCTCCTAAAAATTGTTTGCAGCTAGTTAAATTTGAACTTTGGACCTCTAAAAATGTGTGAGAGTTACCATCCTTTCAATTTTGCCACTATACCAACTCCTAGCAGTTTGAGCATTTACATTTGAGTCAATTTTCTTATATATTTGAAAAGTTCAATAAACTCCATCGAACGTATGTTTTCTAACCATATATGTTAACGGCAAAGGCTTACACCATAACAGACCTGCGTCTCAGTTGAAACTTGAACCCACAAGCTCTTGGTTTATAGACCACCTCGATACCGCCATTTGGTTAGATTTCAACTAAATAAATTACCATTTTTTAGACCTAAGACACTTAAACTTCGAAGCCATTCAAAATCTTGCAGAGAAACAAACAGATTACTTGATGAATACAATGGCATAAAGGGTCTTTCGAAAAACAACAATTAACCACTAAAACTCATATCCACCTTACTAAAAAAAATTACTTTAAAAAAATCACTTGCACCACTTAAAGTTCAAACCTTTCAATCAACCTACCAACAACAAAAAATATCACTCAAATCACATAACTTCACATATTTAAGTAACCATTAATATTAATATCTAATCAAAAATAAAGTCAAGGTTTACCTAATAATAATAACTATCAACCTAAAATATACTTCATTTAGTAAAATTAAACCATAATAAAAAAAAATCCTAATTAATACTAAAAATATATAGTAGAACATAAATCATTAATGGATTTTGAAATTGAGTAAAAAATAAATAAACCCATATATAAAAGTAAAGAGATTAATATAAAATCTGTTCCAAATTATAAATATTTTTTAGAATCAATAAACTCCTAATTAATACTAAATAAAGAAAATTTTACAACAAAATTCATCGATGGGTATTGAAATTGAATGAAAAACAAATAAACCCAAATAAAAAAGTAAGGAAATTTATATAAAAATAGTACCAAATTTGGGGTCTTCAACTCTATGAAGAAGACGTTTCTTGAAAGGAGTCATGGATGATGATGCCGGCGGCGGCGGCGGCGATTGTTGTTGCATTAATTTTGGGGGAATTTTATTTCAAAATATAATTTGGGATTATTTATTATCTCGATTAGATAATTAGATATAGATATTATTTGTATGTGTGTATATTTATTTGAATTTGAATGTATTTTATGGATTTGTATGTAAGTTCCCACTGAGAGAGTGTGATAATTATGAATCTAGAGTGTTTTGTGGAAAGCAATGATTTGAAGATTTGGAGTTGAGTAGTGTTTCGACTTGAGGTTTGACTTTTGACTTGTTGGGAGTTTACCGCAAACGACAACGTCTAATATGGTTTGAATGATTTTTAGGCCAAACTTATCCATATGATTGAACGTCAAAATATATGTTTACATTTAAAAGCAAAACCTTGTTAGTGTTGATATACATTAGTTGCAATGCGAAAGGACATCGTGTCATTTGGTCATCATCGGAATGCTTCAAATCACGACCGCATTTTTCTACTACGAGACTATAATGGTGAAATGCATAAGGAATCATGTGAGAGATTTTGCATCTGCATGTTTGTTCGTTTACGATACACACGCATTACACACGCAAGCAATGGCTTGGTTACAACATTTTATCCTAGCCGAAGTATGGATCATTAAACGCAAGCTATATGTCATGGAGATGTTTTCTTTCGATTTCCAACTGTTAGTTGGGATTCCACATTGTCACACCCCACATAGGCGGAATTACGTTGAATGTGACTTTCACGGATCATGGTTACAAATTACGTCGAACGACCTCTAAATGAGTTGTTGTAAAATACCATTGGCATAAAAATACATTGTTTGATACAAGACATGATAAATGAGTTCACAATAGTTTGATAGAGATTTGAAAACATGATAAACGTAGTCAAAATGTTATGCAATGAAATATCTAATTCTTAAAGTGATGCAAATATGACTCCAAATGTATGCCCCTAAGCTCTTGAAAAACCTTGCTCAAAACCATGGCCAAAGAGGTAAGAAAGGATTTGTTTTTTTTTTAGGGTTGTTTGTGATGGTTTATGGTTGTAATCACAGCAGTGTTTATGGTTGTTGGGAGGGTTTGGGGTGACAATGAGTGATTTATAGGTTGATTTAGAGTGGTTTGGGGGCTGTTTGTGATGGTTGAGAATAGTCGTGGGGTGGTGGAAGGAAGAGGGAGGTTTCCTTAGTTATTTGTGGTTTAAGTGGTGGTGGTTTGTGGTGTTTTATTTGTGGGAGAGCTATTAAAGAAAAGAAAGAAAAAAGGACGAAAAAAGTGAGAAAGCTGTGAAGAAATGTATTGATATCTTGGGGTATTTATATGTAAAGGTTGAGCTTGGTGAGCAAGCAAAGGGACGAGAATGGCATCACAAGTATGACCTTTACAACCTTTGTTGGCAAGGAACTTGGTGGCCAGTTTGGAGGTTTAACTTTGGTTATCAACATATGTTAAAATGAAGTGTTTTTATTTTCTTTTTCTTTGGCTCATGGCCGATTTTGGGGATTCAAATGGGAGGGACATTTTAGTTCTTTCATGCATGTAAAAGTGTATGTTTAGTTCCATGCAAAGTTCATATCTTATGGTTTAGGTTTTTTTAGTTTTGCACAAGTATAATTGAGTTTATATCATAGTTTAAGGCCCTTAAACACTTACGACAAACATCCTATTTTGTTAATCATAAACAAATATTACGTTACTCGTCATGAAGTACACGTTTAGCTAAGGTGATTGTTTGTGAAGTAAGATGTTAAACAAATATGTTTTCATGCAATAAAAGTCTAAATATTCATACAATTAGCCTAACATGCCCTAATTTACTTAATTGTATCTTAATTAAGGAAAGAAATTTACTGAAATTTTGGCGCTTGTTATACACATGTCCTGACAAAGTTTGGTTTTAGCCCGAATACTGATCGTGGAAACAAATATTTCACTTGATAGCTACCCTAAAATATCTGGGTTGTTCTAGGTCAGATAAGTTAAGATAAGGTCATACTAGTCAAATCAGTTATCGGGTTGACATGTTGTTGTATTGACAGATTGGTTTCAAGTCAAAGAGGTTGGTGAGTCAACCTATTAGTAAATTATATATATTTCAAATATTTTATGGTTGACAGATCAATTGATTAACCCAAATGGCCAACTCGAATCTGACCTGGAAGATTCTAGGTTGGTGGATTGACGGGTCAAGAATCCAAACCCAATTGTGTTTTAAGTCTGATTTCGGGTCGGACATGGGAATTAGGGCCTGTTTGTCTTTTTATCTATTAAGAACCGTTTAGAAAAAGTGTTGTTTGGATAAATAAAGTGTGTACAGGTTAATCAGTATCGTTGTTTGTTTTATGTGCTGAAAGAACGATAAGTAAAAAAAAAAAACTATTAAAAGTCATTGACTTAATGGATAAAACAATATATCTGTGTTTTTTTAAGTTGAGTTATTCTTTAACGATGAAAAACAAATATACACTTATAACTTGTCATATTAAAACACCTTTTTTTAAATTAAATTTCACAAAGTGTATATATCTACCAATATACTAAAACAGGATTGAGGCATTCTTTGATCGACACGTGGCGATTTACTTAAGCGATAAGTGTTATTTTGAATCTATAATCAACTTGAAGGTTATCCGCGCAATGCGGCGGAGAATGGTGGCGCCCGCGAGATGTGGGAGGTGAGTAGCGACTAGTGGTGGTTGTGATGATGGTGGCGGCGGGATGTGGGTATTGTAGGTGTTTTAGGGCATGAATGTATTGTAGATATTTTAGGTGATGTTATTGAAAGGCTAATATGAGTATTTTAGAGGATTTGGTGATATAATACTATAATAGTAATAGAGGGAGAGGTAAAATAGGTACATCAAGTTTTTTTGTTTTTTTTTTTTAGGAAAAGGGAAGGGGGTAAATGCTTTATAATGTATTATCAATAATCCTACTTTTTAGATACCATAAATAATTAACAATTTAAATTAATTAAAATATAGATACTGTTAGTCCCAAAATAGGACTTAGAATTTAACTAGTTAAGTATAACTGCTAAGCATACTTAGAAGCAGTTTTACTTTGTTATTAATGTAATCATCAGAAGATCGATCAGTTGAAGTCGAAGAAAGAAGCTGATAAAAGAGATGTAAAGTTAAGAGGAATTAACTTTACATTTAACAGATACATCGAT
>JAOXNX010000019.1:12613551-12632795 GCA_028566075.1 Solidago caesia
TCCATATTTTCTAATTTATAATTTTAAATATGACAATTTAGTCACATGTTTAATAACTTAATTTAGAGAAATTAAGAATTATGATTAGTCAATTGAGGTTAGGTCAGTTATTTTTTAGTATATATCAAGATTAAGATAAGATTAAGATTAAGATTAAGATTATTAAACTATCTTTGAAAAGACAAATGCATTTTGATGGAACATTTTTTTATTTTTTTTTATGAAAAAAAACAAAAATAGAAATCAAAGAGGCTTTGTTGAAAAAGCGTGTGAAAGTGGGAAGAAGAAAAGCAAAGACTAATAAAATAAAGGTGCGGTGCGGTGAGCGATGAGGCAACAACAACATTAAGGAAAAGCACTCGTAAACAGAATCTCCTCTACGACCTTTCTTTCTTTCACCAAATCAAATTAAATCAAATCCCATTCCATTATTTATCTTCTTCAAATCAATCAAATCTTTGAAAACAATCATCATGTGGGTGTTCTATTTGATATCGCTACCATTAACAATGGGTATGGTGATCTTTACTTTAAAATACTTTGCAGGACCAGAGGTCCCACGTTACATCTTGTTCACCGTAGGTTACACATGGTTCTGTTCTCTTTCTTTTATCATCCTCGTACCTGCCGACATTTGGACTGTAAGCATAATCCCTATTTATATGTGTGTGTGTGTGTGTGTGTTATGTTTTATTTGGGTTGGATCAAAATGTTATAGTTTGATTTGTGATTGATTTTTTTTAAAAAAAAAGTTTGGAATCAAAGGATTGGAATGAGTTTTGTTGACTTTCATAATTTGTAGTTTAAGTTATGTGATGATGATTTGTGTTGTAATTTAAAGAATGTTAATTTATTATAATTTGATTTAACAAGTTGGATTGAGTTTATTGTAAATGCAAGTTATTGGAGTTGCTTTCTAGTATTGAAAAAGTAATTGGAAATTTGCATAAGTTGTTTTAATTACTAGCCTTGTACCCGCGTAATGCTGCAGTAGAACAGAAAAACATGTTCGGGTTTTCTTGGTTATATGATTAGATCAAGAGATGATTTGGGGTTAACATTCTATCCCCTTATTTTATTTTAGGGTTTTTCTTAATATCTATATTAACAACCTACTTTTCATTTTGATTCGATTGGATATAACCTTCCTTTTTTATATCTTATATAACTGTCTAAGTTTTGAAAGTCGTCCCCTTTTAACCATCTTGTTACCCAATATCCGAAAATGCTGATGAAGTTGAAACCTTGTTCAGTTCTATATAACTTGATATAGTTTAGCTTGTAAACTGTGATAGTGATGTGACTTGTCTAAAACCTCAGTTGCATAGTGTTTGAACAATCCAAGCATTTCATCCTCGCAAGTTTAATAATGTCTTGTTGTATCTAGGTTGACAAGATTTAGCCGCCTTTTCTGGAATTTAGGTCACAAGATGGTTAAAAATGGACAGATTTTAAAAGTTTGATGGTCAAAGGAGGCATAAGGGACAAAGTGAAAAGTAGGTGGTTAGTTTAGATAAGAAAAACCCTTTTATTTTTAGACCAAAAATGATACTTCCTCATACTTTTTATGTCTACGAATCTTCCTACTCGTATGATTAGAACAAATGGCATAATGAAAACATGAGATGCGGTGAGAGAATGGCTGTGGACATATCTCATCATCTTTGTGTTAAGGGGATGAATTAGGCATAGAATGTGGAGGATTTATAACATTGCTTTTTTGAGAGGTGTTAAATTGGGAGGGCCCACATGATAAATGCTTTATATAAGTAGTACATATAGAGATTTTGTTGATTCTTATATTTTGTGTTGCAGGCTATGATTAATCATGATAATGGAGGGATATCTTTCTTTTGGAGCTGGTCGTATTGGAGTACTTTTTTACTTACTTGGTATGCTACTGATGTTCATATGTATTAATTAATCTGTATATAACTTAAGACCGATGCTACCGGTGTTCAGTAGTTCACATTAGTTTTTTCTTTTGGTGATCATATGCTTCTACCACTTCAAAGCTCCATGACATTTTGTTCTCATTTGTTTATGTTGAACAATTTGTCTAAGCAGGGCCGTGGTGCCTATCCTTCAGGGTTATGAAGATGCTGGGGATTTTACAGTTAAAGAAAGATTAAAGACTAGTGTACATGTGAATTTAGTGTTTTACTTGATTGTCGGTGCTGTAGCGCTTTTTGGGCTTATACTGCTCATTCTTTTGCATAGAAACTGGTTCGTTTTTGATACCCTTATTTGCCTGTTTTTTAGCAACCCATCCTAAATATATACTGTATCTATTTTCTTTCTAATATGAGGTAGAATTTGCACACGTATAAATATATTATGAGTTCTTTAAGTTATCTTCAAAAAATATGTTCTTTTTATACTTCTCAATTGATTTGCAGGGGTGGAAGTTTGATTGGTTTTGCTATGGCATGTTCAAATACATATGGACTTCTCACTGGTGTATTTCTTCTTGGATTTGGCTTAAGTGAAATTCCAAAAGGTATTTGGGTAAATGCTGATTATACTACTCGCCAAAAGGTTCTTTCTCATAAAGTCGCTAGGATGGCTGTAAAACTTGACGATGCTCATCAAGATCTTTCAAATGCTATTGTTGTAAGTTATACTTTTCTTTTCGTTACAATTAGTTTTTTTTTATAAGTTCTATGTTATTCTAAGACATTGTTTATTAAATTAGGTTGCTCAAGCAACATCGAAGCAGATGTCAAAGCGTGATCCCTTAAGACCTTACATGAATATCATTGATAAAATGCTGATGCAAATGGTAATTATGCTTCTTTTTTTTTTTTTGTCTTTTTGAGATATATCTGCTCTCAACTTTCACATATGTTGCATATTCTTATGTTGATAGATTTATATATTTCCAGCTTACTGAAGATCCTTCTTTTAAACCGCAAGGAGGAAGGTTAGGGGAGAATGACATGGATTATGACACGGATGAAAAATCTATGGCAACACTAAGACGCCAGCTTAGAATAGCACGGGGCGAGTATTATCGTTATAAAAGGTGTGTTGCTGGAGGAATTTGTTTAAATGATCAATTATGGTATAGGTTATATATACAATTCTATATTATTTTACTGGATTATTGATTCATGGCTTTTTTCTTGATCAGTGAATATATGAATTTCGTGACGGAAGCTCTTGAGTTGGAAGACACTATAAAGAATTATGAGCTCCGTTCTTCTACTGGATGGTTTGTTCAATACTCTTTGATGTTACAACCTAAGCTGGCATTAATTGGTCATATTTTTAAGTAAAATGTTTCATTGTTAGCAAATCATAAGACAGATTTTAGGAAAATATGTTCATGCTATTCATTATGAGGTTAATACTTCAACGTACAAAGAGTAAGAGGTGATTAAATAACCAAGGATATTAGATAAGCTAGGAAAGTAAATAAATTTGAATCAATATCTATCCTTCTTTAGCATTAATAATCCTCAAAGTATTTTGATTGATGTCAGAGTTCAGACAATCCAGTTAAGTCCAATGTAGTAGCTATGTTCATATCATGGATTCATAGAAAATTCCATATTTTGGGACTGATGGTCAATTTTATCTTCATACTGACGCTTTCAAGATGGAATTTATACTGCATACTTATGGTCATTTTCTGGGGTTTGTTTGATTTGCAGGAAATATGTTTCAAGCTTTAGGCCGGAGCGACCTGGGAAGTTAGGGTCTTGTCTTGATACTATTGGTAATCTTTTAACTTTACGGAACACCTTCTTTTAGGATCATTTTTTTCTTCTCTTGAAAATGCAGTTTTGAATAGTGCTGTAAGGGTTTTGAATAGATGAGTCCATGAACATTATGCAGAAACTGATCCCTGGTCTTATCTGACTGTATTGTTAGGAGTATGTTGATACTTTAGCCACCAATATATGGGCGTGTTTGGCAAGGGTCTTTTAAGGGGCTTTCAGGAGTTTAAAGCTACATGCTTTTAAAATGAAGTCCCTATTTAAAAAAAGAAGAAGTGCTGCATGGATATGGTATTCAAAAGAATGCCCCAGCCCCGAAAAGGACTTCAGAGTATCTAAAATCAAATTTTCGGAAAGGAAGCTTCAAAACAAAAGCTCCAGCACCAACTACTTTTGCCAAACATACCCATAGTAACTGAAAGCATTTATGATCTTGCAGGAAAAACATATTTCCTTTTTAAGATAGAAAATAAACTTAGAAATTTATAGAAGAAAGATTTGCATGGTGATTTTTAGTGGTTAGGAGAATCAATCACACATCCACTCCATGGGAACCCTTGAGAGGCTAATTCACTAGATAAACATACTCTTTAAAGGCTCGTTCGTTCAACCGAATGCTGTTACTAAACTCTATACTCAACTACTGCTAGAGACCCGTTTGACATCTGTCAAATATGAAATCCAGCAAAGATAACAAAATAACACAATCACAATCATGGATAAATATTGTACGATCAAGTGATCACAAAAAGTTCAAGGATAGCAAAAATTATGAGTTTATACAAAAAAATTTAGCAAAAAAAGAGTTTATACTTGAAAAAAGCAAGCGAAGAGGCTTATTGTTAGCTTAGATTTGCTCTTTGAATGTCCGGTGGATCCGATCCCCGGCAACAGTTTAGGTGTTAACAAAATGTATTACTCTTGCCGTTCTCCATCGACGTATGTTACAGTATCTAAAATCACAATCTCATGGTTGCAAGACCAGTCTTCTACCATCTCCTACCATCAGGCTATTGCCCATGTGATTACTTTTCCCTATTTCATGACGACTTTCTTAGATAAATATAAACAAACCTTTTATTTAAGTTTTAACCTAAATCGCTTGGCAATAAACAAGTCAAAGTAACTTCCAGATTGCTTAAACTTATGAAATTTCAATCACATTGCTTGTGATATTGAAGAAAATCTTCAACTGGAGGTCTTGTCAAATGTAGTCTTGTTGGCATGCTGTAGAATGTCAACCCGGGCTTCCTTAATATATTAGGAACCTCTCTTTATTCTCAATCGTATATGTGGAACTCACGATCAAACGAACAGCAAGATCTTTGTAAATGAGGTGATGTATGTTGATTTTATATGACATCTAAGTTAAAATGAATTCTAAAAACTTTGTATTATATTTGTGTGAAGTGTTAACTATAAAGATCTCATGTAAATTCCATTAAGTTTTTCATATGGGAAATTTTTCAGAGCTGGTATGGCGGTGTATATTGAGCAAGCAACTCAAAAAGTTTTCAGCTATCATGTTGGGTTGTTTGACGGCTGCAATTCTTCTAGCAGAAGCCACTATACTGCCCAATGGAGTTGATTTTTCTCTTTTCTCTATTTTAATTAATGCTATTGCGACAAATGAAGTGCTTGTGCAGGTAACTGATCACCTTTTTTCTTTTGGTTTTCTTCCCCTTTTTCTTGAAAAGGATTACTTATGCCTATGTATCTTCTTTCAGGTTGTCGGTTTTATTCCTCTGATCTATATGTGTGTTTGCACATACTATTCTCTATTTAAAATTGGAATGTTAACTTTCTACTCATTTACTCCAAGTCAAACAAATTCAGTCAGCCTGCTGATGATATGCTCGTAAGTTTTATGTACCTATGTTTGTTACTGAGATGTGTATTATGTAGTTCTGACTTGAAATATATTTTAGACAGGTGGCACGGTATGCACCTCCAATCTCATACAATTTTCTAAATCTTATTCATCTTCCACAAAATGCGACGACTATCTTTGAACGGGTCTGCTTTCAATCTTCATATCTTTTATTTTATTTAATTTTTTGCTTTGTGATGCATTGGAATCAAAATTAAAGATTTTGATATTAATCACATGCACAGAGAATGGGGAAAATTGATGATGCGGTCCCTTTTTTTGGGGATGGTTTCAATAAGATCTATCCACTTATTATGGTTGTATATACCATATTGATAGCAAGCAATTTTTTCGACCGAGTAATGAGTTATTTTGGGAACTGGAATATATTCCGGTTGAGAAATGAAGCTGATGACCTTGACGGATTTGATCCTTCAGGATTGATGATCCTTCAGAAAGGTAAAATTCTACCATCCAAAACTGCCATCTTGTTATTACTATACTTCGTATTTATATGTCTGTCTTTTTTTCCCTTTGTCATTAGAACGCTCTTCACTTGAGAAAGGACATAAGGTTGGGGAACTTGTTATTCCCCTTGCCCGATATTTCAATGGTGCAAGTGTTGATATCGAATCTGGAAATGATGGCGCGGTAAGTTACATCTGATTGTTTAGTCAGTCAATGTTAGAGGTGGACATTTCAACCCATTTACTTGTGAATGGGCCGATATGCGTTATATTTTAGGTCTAACGGGTCAAGATATAGTAAAAAAATAGCTAACAATGAAACTAGCCAAAATGTCAAATGTGTAGAAAATCATTGACTGTATCTTTAATACATAAAACTTGCTAAATCGTTTTATTTAAAATGATATTAATTGAAATATCATAATATGACTTATATGATACTAGTTATTAATAAAAATTTGGAAGAGTTTTTTAGGTCGACTCGACTTGTACGTAAGTTACCTGCTTTGACCCATTGCCCGACCCGGCCTACTTTTCAAGTTTCAACGTCAAATCTTTTCCATGCCCTTCTTTGTTCTTAATAAATACTTTTTTCTGTTCTTAATAATAAATGTATGTGACATTGCTGTTTTTATATAGGTTGTCAATTCAAGGCCGACAACTTTAATTGACAATGGCAATAGGGGTTATTCAGAAATACCTAAAACAGAGGGTCGTGATAGCAGCAACAAAGACACCATAGCCCGAAAATACGAATCGTTAAGGTCAAAGCAGTCAACAAAAAACGACACCAAGTCAAATATGGCCACCTCCACTTCCTCTTCACTTGACGTAGACAAAAATCAGAATATGGGAAGTGGACAATCATCCAAGATAGCCTCGACTTGGACATCAATGAAGTCAAATTTTCAAAACTTCAAATCTAACATGGAGGCTAGGCGATTCATACCGTTACAACAGTTTCAAGATACACAAGTATCTCAAGGCTCTTCTTCTGAATCACTTGATGACATTTTTGAGAGGTTAAAACGTCCTTCACAAGACCGTGATACCTTATAAATTTTGTTAGCACCTTCAACAGAAACATTCTTTCAGCAGAGGTTTGTGATGTTAATATGACCCTGCAGCAACATATATGATCAAAACAGAGTAGCATAGAAGGAGACCATGAGAATGGTTTCAATCTCCCATGTTGTATTATACATATATCAAAAAGATGGAAGTTATCACCATAACTGGAGATTCCATGATGTTAGTAAAAAACAGTGAATGCACATTTATATAGTTATTATATAAATATAATATTACAGCAATTTACGGTTTATATGAGACTGTAAATACATGTTGCCTTGTTTTTTTTTTTTAGGAATGCATATTATATGTCGCTGATGTGACAATGGATCACAGTGGTCGGATCCCTTTAGCCGAAAAAGAAATGGGTCAAATTGGTAAAAAAAAAATAAAATTGCCTCCCAAAGTTTATTTTCAATATATGGTTTTTTATTTTATTTTTAGACATCTAAAATTAATTTTTAACTGTCAAAAAAAGTTATACGGAGTGGTAGAGCTATATGTTACTCCATTATTTTTTATCAAGAAGAATAAAGCATAGAATAATTCATTATTATTCATAACCGTATTATTTATATTTGTATATTTGTATATGTCGACACCCTTTCCAAAACCATGGATATTCCAATACAATCCGACACCATGACTCTCATATTAGAAAATCCAGCTAAATTTCATCCCTCTTTTCTGCGTCTTACAAGCCTGTTCATCACTTCTTATCTGCACCTTTCAGATCCTTGGTGAGAGCCACAAACATACTCTTGTGCACGTCTTCCCTCATCGGTTAACCCCTCCAACTTCTCCAACTTCCATTGTCCCACCGAAAATTCCAAAACATCAGCATAATCACTCGTGGTGTAGACCCCAAGATGTTGAGCTACAGCCGAATAATGATTGAATAAAGACGTGTCATGTCCCTCTTCATGAGATAAGCTTGCATTTTGATCTCTTTTTTTGCATCATGTTTGCAATTGCAATCATGCTGGTTGTGGTATCAACTTGAAGTAGCTTCTCAAATATTTTGATATACGCTTTCTCATGAAGCTTTTCATCAGATGAAATGATGAGACATATACGAGCAAGTTTATGATCACCGTTTTCCTTTGCTAGCCGTGCTGTGTTACTATGTGACACAAATGTGGCTCGCTCATGGAACGATGTGTATATGTAAGGGTTATTCTCCGCTCCTGTATCCTGAGGTATTAGCTAATCAGTTCAAATTTGTAGACAAACTTATACCTAGGGACCTAGCAACAATTCATTAAATTGAATCCCATTTTTGTTGGCTTTCCAAAGGTGTGGCCCTCTTCCCTTGTTTATTCTTTGTCTATCAATATATAGAATTTAAAGAATGATTCATTCTTCAGTAGGTGTGTGAATTACCACCCACATCTACCAAAACAACTGATGAAAGTTTAATTGGTGACATTTTAGTATCAAGTCTTCATGCAATGCTCGGGAACGACGATTAAAATTTAACATGTAATCCCCCCACCATCTCCCCCAGAGCCCAGACCCCCACCATATATTGGTTGTGGGTTCAAGTCCCATAATGGACACAAACTGTGATATTATCAGTTAAGTTGTAGTTCGACCGTTTCAGGAAAAAGGAAATAAATTTCACAAGTAGTCATTTGTTATTTGTATGGCATAAGTTAACATATGACTAAAAAATCAATGAAGGTTCTGTTTTAACTAGTATGATTAGTGAATGCATTGTCAAATGGATGAGAATGAACAAATGACTGTTAACCAATGCGTATAGTAGTAATAGTAAAGTAATAAGAATTACACAACAAACAAACAAAAAAAGGCCATGAATTTATGGATGTATACACTTACCAGTGAGGAGAAGCTCAAGCTCCTTTCCTTTTGATCTTCTTAAGCAGCATCATTTTCTTACCATTCTTTTTGACAATAAATAACTTCTTCCCCTTTTTCAAATTTGTGACAGGCTTCAATTTTTCGACAGTTTTATGTTTCGGGGCTTCTAAAACACAAATTTTATCTTCCAACTTTCTTGTTGGCTTAAACACCTTGGTGATCAAAGGGTTCAACACATCACTAGAACGCTCAAGGGTGAGACCCATGGCTATTGCCTCATCATAAAGCTCTCTGCCCTTCTCAAACTCACCGTTTCTGCAGAGCTTTGATATCAGCAGGTCATAAACTGTTTCATACCCACCTAACGAGCTCTTCTTCATTAGATCAAATAACTCAAGAGCATAATTAACCCTCTCGACCCCACAAAGAATACCAATTAAGTCATAGTAGAACTTGCGTTCAGGGACTAAACCGTCTTCAATCATCTGATCAACCATTTGCTTACCTTTACCAAATCTTCCAGTTAGATACAAAACTCGTGCGACAAGATAATAACTCACCCAATCAGGAGAACACCCTGCTTTTCTCATTGTGCCGAGAATCTGAAGAGATTCTTTAACTCTTCTAGTTCTACCAAGACAAGATAACAATATATTATAACTGATAGTAGTTGGTGCAATTGCATATGTTCGCATCTCGATCATAACATTCAATGCTTCGGGAACAAGCCCAGAAGGATTAGACTTCAAGTTTTTCTTGCAAAGACATTTGAGAAACGTGTTGTAGCAGAATAGGTCTGGATTGATTCCTGCACCTTTCATGTCCTTTAAGATTCGTCTTGATTCTTTGACATTCTCTTGCATGGACCACCCGTGAAGTAGATTTCTGTAAATGAGATGTTTCAGTTCCGCACTAGAGATCTTATCTTTATGGTGATAAATGACCCCCTCTGCTCTTTTGACATGCCCTTTTGAGCATAAAGCAGAAACTATGGCAGTAACAGTTGTACTATCTTGAGGGCACCTTAATTTATCCAAGTTCTTGAATACACCCAATGCTTCATCTACTCTTCCTAGTTTAACCAACGACTCGGCTACAATACTAAATGTCGAGCTATCCATCACCCTATGTTCTTTACCAAGATTCGAGATCAGCATATCTAACGCTAAAAAATCCTTCTTCTCGGCAAACACTCTAATAGCATGATTATAGTCTTTATCTTCCATCCTAACATCAACATGTTTTTCTGACCATGAAAAGAATCTAAGCAGCCGTCTCACCGGTGCATCTCTCTTACTAAAATCAAGCACTTGGGTCACACCTGACGAGCAGCAAGAAACCTTGAGCTCGTCAAGACTTGCTTCTAAATCATCTAAACTACCAACCCCATGAGATACAATATCACATAACTTTTCAACATCACTTGACGTGGAGTAGTGACATAACAGAAAACGCCTCGAGTTCAACATGCCAATATTCCCCCACTTGGGTTGCCACAAAGCCTTCATAATTTCATATCCTTGAATAAAAATCACCCAAACACACATAAACAATCCAACATTCTTTGAGACATTTCATCGAACACCTTGTGTGCAATGAAAAACTTCCAAAAACATTAATCTTATATGTACAACTACCATCAATCCTTGATAAATATATCCTTGATTTCTATTAAATCTCCAAAACCTGCAAACTCTCGACTCCAATTTTATCTTATCTGTTCCTTCCCCAAAAAGGACCAAAAGCTCGAATGTTACTTATTTATTGCACAGGTATAGGGGTAAATTTGGAAGATTGAAAATTTCAGTGGCAATAGTGTAAATTCTAAAACTTGGAATTTACATACCTTATTTATTCGTCCTTGAGCTGTGTTGATGAGTCCTTGCCACCATTTGGTCATAGGTTCGAGTCTACACAAAGGGGGTTTTCATTTAAATGGTTTCTTTCAATTAAACTAGGTGTGAGCAAAAATAGTCTTGGGTCTGGAGACGGTGGTTTCCCAGAATAACCGGGTTCCTCTGTAATTAGATGGATATATGAAGAGACAATGCTGCTGAGCCTAAATTTACCGTTAAAAAAAACATACGTTATTTATTAAAAAAATAAATAATAAATATATAAATACTTTGTTTTCACGAATATCAATCAAATCACGGCGATACTTTCCGTTCAATTTCCGGCGAATAAAATCATTTTCGGTAATCAATTATTTATTTATAATTTAGTTCCGTTTATGTTAATTATCTGTTTATGCTAATTAATCACCATCATATAATTTAGCAAGTTTATGGTTTTATTACTTGATGAAAGTTCAATTTTAAGGTTAAGAAACAGTATGTGTAAATTGATGGAATTTGATTTTGATTTTGATTTTGATGGTGGAGAAAGGAAAATGAGTGCGGTTTTTGAAGGATATGAGCACGAATTCTGCAAGCTTTTTGCGGATTTATCAGGCAAGGTTATGTCTGTTTTAGGGTTCTTACTGAAAGTGATGTATCACTTTTTGTTGATTTTAATTGTTGCTATTTATATTGTATTTGTTACGTATAGTGAAAGGTTTTGATGAGTACATGAAAAAATCAAGAATTGCGAGAACTATTTAATTTAGTGTTAATTCATGTGTGAAAAGAGACGAGGTTCAAATGAGGAGAAAAAAATTATGTTTTGGATCACGCTGGGTTTGGATTCGTTCCTATATGCGTAATTTGCACCATTCAGATGTGTTGTATTCGTATTTGGAAAAAATGACACGATTAGTTATCGTTTCGTGTTCATGTTTGACCTCAACAGGTTCGTGTCTTAACATGTTTCATATAACTTGTTATGTCAGCTATATGTGAGCATATCAAATAACTTGTGTTTTAAGTTTTAACACGTTTTCAAATTTATTTGTTTTTTGGTCTCATTTGAACGTTTTTATCAATTTTTATATGTAAATTAACGTAATCATATGTGAATGAACACATGATTGTGTAGTTTTAGCACTTTTTGATATTTTTGCATAATTTTTGGTTTTATGTCCTAAATTTTCTCATTTGACCTTTCAAATTTTATTCATTTGAAATAGGAGTTAAATGCACCAAAATGTATGTATCAAGTGACCTCTTAATCAAGTAATTGCTAATTTTATGCGGTTGTGACAACCATATAAGTCGCCACTCGCCATGTTATACAAACTTGTGTTATGTCATTGGTTTATATGTTATGACATGTCAGGTATGGAGTATATAATAGCAAGAATTTAAAGTTTCATACATACAAAATAAGGTTTGGGAGTATAACATACACAATAGCAATATTTGATTAGTTCGATAAATTTAAATGCACTTAACACATTTAAAATAACACATAACCTACCAAGTATCAACTAGTTGACCAAATTTGACCAATGTTGAGCCATATTAAGGGTTTCATGTCTCTACTATGCTATTGTTGCCCAAAACAACATAATGAATTCTTGTAGAGTTCTCACATGAATAAATGTTGAAATGATTATACAAATTATACTATTTCCGGTAGTTTAGTGGCTATCTGGTAATATATGAGTCATATAATGGAGAAATTATTCTTTATATTTGAGACATTCCTTGATTTTGATAATAAACAAACACCTTGCATTTCAGAGGAGAAGAAAAAGAGAGTTTCAAAAATTGCAGGAGAAATGAAAGAGGCTCTGGTAATGCAGCAATCTCTGCTTTGCGTTGCTTCCCCTTTGTTTTTATCGGTTATATGCTACTTCGATGGTTTTTTGCTCTATAGATGCATAAAATGGATCTTGAGATTAGGATGCAACCTTCTGTGAAAGCTATACTGCTTGAAAAGATTCACGAGCATAGAAATAACCTTAGCAATTTGAACACTGAATTGAAAGGACTCGGTTCAGGTAATACTAATCAGGCTCGAGCTGAGTTGTTGGGATCAGGAGGCTCAAACACAGTACAGGCTCAAACACAATACAGGCTTCTCTCATAATTAGTATCATTCTGTTACATATTTCCTACATCAGCAAATTGATTACAATGTGTTCCAGCAAATTGATTACAATGTGTTACATATTCTCTATAACTTGTTTGTTAGAATAATACATCGGTTCTTTATCCAAAAATGATCATCATACACAAAAAGAAAAAGATTCTTCAATTTTTGATTCACAAAGCAACACTGTTAAACAAGAAAGCTATATGTATTATCAACATATGGTGCTTTATAAGTTTGTCCCCTCGCGATGTGAATATTTGCTTACTGGATCATGATGAAACAAGGTCTGCTGCTCTAAGAGGAAGACTCACGACTTCAACTGAGAATTTGAAAAGGTCCACTGACACAATTAAAGTTTGCAATAGAACTATGCTGGAAACGGGACAGATAGGTTCTTCAATCTTGCAAGATTTATATCAGCAGCATGAGCCGCTGCAACGTGCATATACCACCGTAGGTTCTTTCTTTTCTAACTCAATTTAGTTGTTCACATCTGCTTGTTTTAAAGTGTTTTCTAAGTACAAGTTTTTTGCCGAATATTGCTTTGAGTTTATGTGATAGAACTTTATGTCAGGTTTGTTATATGTGTTCTTACTTACCTTTTGACTTATGCATTTTGTCTCCTGAACAAAGGTTATAAACGCGTCAATGTATGTTTTGCAGCTCCATGGAATGAAAGATAATGCCGATGGGAGCAAGAAAAATTTGAGTGGTATGTCAAAGATGACGAACTGAACATTGCCTACGTGATCAACCATATTTTGTAAATCAACCTATATTATTGTCAAAGAAATTAAGGGTGGGTATGAATCGAATGTAAATCATATCCATGTAACTAAGAGCTCAAACTAAATGCTGAACTGCATATATCTGGTTTTGTTATTGCTAAGTCAAAGTCTAACAAATTCAATATTACATCCATGTACAGGCATACGAATTTCCATACACTAAGTCGTAATCTATGCTTGGCAGCCAAATTTAGGGAATTATTTTGCTTATTTGTTGTTAGACCAAGAGATCATACATAACGCTTAAAATTTCAATCATCATCTCAAATTATCATTATAATCTTTGTCTTGTAAGAATTTACTTCACCCACAACAGCATTTGTTTTCTAAACTGATTGAACTTTTTCCTGCATTTTACAAAAATAGATGCCATCTGCGTTTTCACAACTACGAAACGAACCAAACTTCTTCAAAGTAAGTTTTTGACCAAAGGCATCAAGTCTTTCAAACTATGATAACAAACACCGTTTAAACACTATTTAAGTTTTGTTAAAATAAAAATGATTCAGAAACAATCCATTCAAAATGATATACTAATAGCTCAATGCTGAACACAGGTAGGATCCATACTTTATTGGTTTAGAAATCTACCTTAACCATGAACTACCAATATAAAGAAAAGAAAAAGTAATTAATGTTATAGTTTTCTAAAGATGACGACGCATGACAAAATCTAACAAAAAAAAAAAAAGAAAGAAAGAAAGACGTTCTTGAATTTCGTCAAGTGGCATTGTCTTCCTTGTTACTAACAGGCTGGGCAAGAGGCTTCCATAGATTTAGCATATTTATCATTTGTTTTAGATTATAAGCTTCGGAGGATAAATGTTTGTCTTTTATTTTACATCTACTTAAACTTTTTTCTCTTCATTCTACCGGTAACTACTAACATCGCTTTCCTTTCTATGAAGAAAATTATCCCTTCTTTTCAAGAAAGCATGGACGAAGCCATGAACTGACTACGGTTTTATAATACACCATTCATTACTTCATCATTCAGTTCTATCATACAAATGCTTAAATACACTATATGTTCAATTCTTTCTATGTACATGTGATGATAAACAAACAGTTAAGATAACATCAAGAGGTGGCACCTTTGACCTTTATTTATGAATAGCGTGATTCAAGTTAAGTTTCATCTCTAACATGTCTAACAGCCACATAAAATAACAAAATTAGCCTGCAAGGAACTAAGTCAAACAGGTCAATAAAATAAAATAATTCTTCCAATCATAACTGACAAAGTACATATTTACAATAAGTGCTGCTTCTTTTTTTGAACGGCCAACAAAATAATTTTATTAACAGGTCTAGCGGGAAACTAGGACCAAATAGAGTACAATAAATTTTAACAACCAAACATAATCAGCATCTCCAGACACATCTAAACACATACATGAGAGACATTAAAAACTTTCCAGTCCTCCCAAGTAAGAGCCGTGAGCTTAGCTCTAGATTTTATCCAAAGATAGCTCAATGCCTGCACCTCGTTTACCACCTCACTCCTCTTTACAGGTTTCCCATCAAAAAGTAACCGGTTTCTTGATAGCCAAATGGACCAGATTGTAGTGAGGATAACTCCATGTATAATCTTTCTCCATTTTGATGAGCCTCTCCAAATCTCATGGGATTCCAGTAAGTCTCGAACATGAAAGGGAAAGAAAGTTGGAAGGTGACGCCACTGGGTGATATAATGCCACATTTCTTGAGCAAATCTGCACGAGACAAAAAGGTGTTCCGACGTCTCATCATAATCACTACAAATGGGACATCGTGAGGAGGGTACATAAACATTTCGGGCCATAAGAGCAGAGAGGACCGGCAACCTATTTAATTCCGCCCTCCAAGCATGAATTGAAACTTTCGTAGGAACCCAGCTACACCAGTAAAAGAGAAAAGGTGGACGGGAAAGCGAATGACTCTGAAGCTTCCTTTTGATGCTTGCAACTGAAAAAGAATAATTTCCACCCAAGTCCCAAGCCCATTTATCTGGACCGTGGCCCAAAACAACTGGTTGCAGGAGATGCATCAGACTTGAAAGCTCTAATGCTTCCATTGTTGTATCAGGGGCTCGTTTCCATTGAAAACAAAATGCGTTATTGCCCAAAATTCTATCAGCCACGCTGCAAGTTTTATGAACCTCAAGGGTAAATAGTGAGGGAAAACGAATTGCAAAGGGAGTATCACCACACCAAAGATCCAGCCAGAAGTGAATATTTCGCCCATTGCCCGGGGTTCCTCTTATTAGAAGCTCTAACCTGATGCTTTTTTTCTCAAGAGCTGTAGATATTTTAACAATGTTATTCCATGGCCCGGGAAGTGCTAGTCTAGCAGGTATATAATTCCAAGATCTTGACGAGTGATGGATCGCCCATATAACTTGTCTCCATAACGCATCTTTCTCGATTTTGAACCTCCACCACCACTTAGACAACATAGCAAGATTAGCCTCATGCAAAGAGCCTAAGCCGATCCCACCAAAGTTCTTTGGGCACAAAATAGTTTCCCAAGCAACCCATTTTATTTTTGCCTTTTCCATGTCTCCTCCCCAAAAAAACGTTCTTCTCAATTGATCCAGTTGATCTAAAACCTGTTGAGGAGCTTTATAAAGAGAAAAATAGTGATTAGGGAGTGAATTAAGTACCGACTTGAGTAGGACTAATCTTCCACCAAATGACAACTGCCTAGCCTTCCAAATTGACAATTTCGACTTGAAAACGTCAATGATTGGCTTCCAATGCTTTACTAAATTCATATTTGCCCCCACTTGAAGCCCCAGATATTTAAATGGAAAGGAACCAGCCTTACAATGCAATAAATCAGCCATAGAGTGTAGTTCTTGCTGATCCACACCAACGCCATACAAACAACTCTTTGCAAGGTTAACCCGTAAACCGGAGGCAAGATAGAAGCATCTCAAAATTCTGTTCAAATTCTTAGCATTTAAAGTACTCCATTGACCTACAAAAACCACATCATCAGCGTATAAAAAGTGGGTAATTAAGGGGCCACTGTTAGTAACTCGAGTCCCATGAAAAAGCCCAACGCTAGAAATCCTTTTCATAATGGAGGTGAGTGCTTCCATCGCTATAATAAAAAGAAATGGAGATAGAGGATCCCCTTGCCTCAAACCTCTATAACAAGAAAACTCATGTGTTGGTGCTCCATTTACTAGTACTGAAGCGCGGGCTGATCTTAGAATACCCGAAATCCACATACGCCAAGTTATCGGGAACCCCATTTGTGACATGATTGAATCAAGAAAATTCCAATTTAGTGTGTCAAATGCCTTTTCCACGTCTACTTTAAACACCATCCCTTTTCTTTTGGACTTTTTCAGCCATGAGATCAACTCATTTAGAGTGAGAGGACCATCTAGGATGTTTCTTTTAGCAAGAAATGCTGACTGCTCCAAGGAGATAACAGAATGAATAACATTTTTCAGCCTCAAAGCCAACACTTTTGAGATGATCTTGTTAAGACACCCAAGACTAATTGGGCGAAAATGAGAGAGTCCCACCGGGTCTTTAATCTTTGGAATTAGAGCGAAGAAAGAGGAAGTGCAGCCCGGGGATAGGGAACCCGAAGTTGAAAATTCTTGAAAGACACGAAAGAAATCGTCCTCGAACCATGACCAACAACGCTTCAGAAAAGTAAAATTAAACCCATCCGGACCCGGGGCCTTATCACCCTCACAATCCCGAAGTGCTGATCTAATCTCTAACTTAGAAAAAGGTTGAATCAAAGAATAAGCCTCCAAATCAGACAACCGGGAGAGGTTATAGCATGTAAGAGATGGTCTGGAGCTCAAAGGTTCTTTAAAACGGCCAGCAAAAAAATCATAGACAAAACCTTTAACAATGACAGGATTAGTCTCCCATCTGCCATCCACGAACAATCCATTCAATCGATTACTGGATAAATTTGCATTAATTATCCCATGAAAGAATGCCGAGTTTTCATCACCGTCTATGGCCCAACGAATACGTGATTTTTGTTTTAAATCCTTGTTTATCTGCAACTCCAAATTATGTATCTGACCCATTAGATCAACCCTTTGATCTGCCTCGGTTTGGGACAGTGGTGCTAGATCTGCCCTTGCTTCAATAGCAGCTACCTGTTGTTTGAGCTCAGGTAGGTGGCCGGCATGTAATATGTTGTCATTTTTAACCCATTGTTTAATAGCTTTTTTGACACGTTTAAGCTTTGTTCCAGGAAGCCCTGTCGATCTAGCCAAGAGTTGAAAAACCGAAACGGGGTTGGTCCATAGTCTGTAGAAATAGAAGATAGTAATATGGGTTTATGGTCAGAATACTCCCTGTCAAAAGCTACAGCAACTGCGTTAGGCCAAAGATCCAGAAACTCCTTGTCCACCAAAAACCGGTCTAATTTACTCGACTTCAGGCCATTGTCGCTGAGATAAGTAAAATTAGAGCCAACTAACGCTATCTCCTGCAGATCAGCTTGGAATATGAAGTTGTTAAAACAGTCCGCATTGCTAGCCACAAATTCTGAATTGATGCGTTCGTCAGGAGACCGGACATCATTAAAATCACCCATGAAAATCCAAATACCCGGGTTGGATAGTTTTAGGTTAACTAGATCACACCACAGTTGTCTTCTAAGGACAGGGTCATTGGGAGCATAAACGTTGGCCAAATGAAATAAAACTCCAGTTGCTCTTATGAAACCAGAAATCACCAAGAGATACCTATTCTTAACAACGTTGGACTTCGAAAATAAGCCAGGATCCCATAGACAAATTAAACCACCTGATCTTCCAACGGAAGGAACATAATCAAAAGCAAACATCGATCGACCCCAATAATTACATAGTCTTGCAGAAGTAATGGCTTGAGCCTTTGATTCTTGAATAGAAATAAATTGGACACCATTGCTAGTTTTTAAACCCCGAATCCAATTGGCCTTTTTTGACTTGCCAATTCCCCTAATATTAACCGTTAAATAATTCATTGAGGAACAAATAACTCACCTGCACCAGTAACCGAGTCTTCCACAAGCTGCTCACATCCCGCTAAATTGAAACCAGCCATGGTACCCACTTGAAATGTTGCATCAACTTCTTCCCTTATCTGATCTATTTGACTTGTTGCATCATCTTCTTCCCTTGTCTGATCTTGATTGTCACCCAGTCGGGCACCAAAAGTACCCACATGACTTATTGCATCAACTTCTTCCATTGCCTGATCTACTTGAATTGTTGCATCAACTTCTTCCCTTGTCTGATCTTGATTGACACCCAGCTGGGCACCAAAATCACCATTAATCCCAGGGGAGGCGTGTGTTTTATCAACAACAGCCATAACCCCACCAGTCTGGGCAGAAGGGGGAGGTTGAGGAAGAATATTAGCATCACCGAAATGGGGGCCTTGGCCCTTCCTAATACTAAAATGGCTGCTTTTAATAAAGTGGGCAAAACCCGGGTTTTCGTCAAACCGGATCTAAACTGGTTTTTGGTCAACCGGATCAAAACCAGGTTTAACCCATACCTGAACCTGGTTTT
>JAOXNX010000019.1:12644342-12658035 GCA_028566075.1 Solidago caesia
CGAAGCCGTTCGATTAAGGGTTACGCCCGTACCGTCTTCATCAGTTTTCAACATATAACCCATAGAAAATTTTTATTTTTATTTTTTTTTAAAATTTTTTTTTTTTTTTGAATGGGTTTTTATTAAAAAAAAAATCAAAAAATAAAAAATAAAAAAATAATAAAAATAAAAACAAATACAAAAAAAGAGGAGAGAATGAGGGGAAATGTGTGGCTGAGATTTGTCCCTTGATTTTCACACAAATTTTCACGTACAAATGAATTCAACTCACATGCGGATACCAAAATGGTTGTGATAGATAATTGTGAAGCCATTGATCGCCCTTTTATATTTTAAGAGATATTTTTGCTTTTCAAAGAAGTCGTGCTTAATGTGTAACCCTCCTCATCTGCCTTGTGTTGTATATGCATGATCAAACATGCATGATTAATATGACTCAAACTCATCAATCAACTTGATTTGGAAAGATAATAAACGATCTAAAAAGTTGTCTGTATATTATACAAAACTAGAATTTATCATATGTTTATATACAATTATACAAATCCATATTACTCTTCCAATAATATTTATCAATAGATACTTCATGTACATTCAACAAGAGATTCTCGTGGAAAAACATGAAAACCACCAAAGAGAATATCCCTCTCCTTTTTAGAACGGCAACTTTCGAATTAAGACTTGTCCTCAATCATCCAAGGGTAAGGACCTATTCAAACCAAGATAGTCAGTTGTTTTAACTGGGTTCCGTTACATCCAACGCTATACAGGCGTTCTAATAAAAACCCAGAGGTGTATACCTTTATAGTGCTTAGCAGGATCGAACCTCCACCGTACCCCTCTGTAAAACCTTGGTGACTCACACTTAAACCGTGCGTCATAGTATCCCTCTCTAATACGGTAATACCAACATTTAACAATCACAGACATTAAGACGTTGACTTTATATCATAACTAACTCCTCTTATGGCATCACCCAACCATCACCGGAGACTAATACAACCTTCAACTAACATCACCACCCAATACTCTATTTGCATGTTTGAATGTGATCCACAGCTAAACCACACCGGTTTTTGCTTACCTGAATGCACCATCTTCTGTCCTTTTCTTTGTGGCAGCACAGGACCATCGCCATCACCGGCCAACTCACCTTATGTACAACCACAACCACCGGATAACCACCACCATCACCGCCCACCACTCTTACTCCCTTTAAAAATTTCTGTGATATTCATGACAGCCACTTTAGTCTACACACTTTACAAGCTTTTCCAATGGTGGCGCCGTAGTACGCCACCGCCACCCTCGCCGGAAAATCAAGAAAATTATGAACATGATCTGAATGACGTGGTTGATCACCCCATATGGTATATTCGCACAACCGGGCTTCAACCGTCCGTGATCAACGCTTTAAAGGTTGTTAAATACGATAAAACTGATAAGCAGCAGGTGGCTGATGGGAGCGATTGCTTGGTTTGTTTGAGTGAATTTGAAGAAAATGATATGGTTAGATTGTTACCTTATTGTAAACATGCTTTTCATATATCTTGTATAGATACTTGGCTAAGATCACATACAAATTGCCCGTTATGTCGTGCTGAAATCGTTAGTAATAACGTCGATAGCACGCATGCTATGATGGAAATCGAGTTAAGGGATTATAACGAAGCGGGTGAAAGTTCTCAATTGAGGGTTGGAGATGAAGATGAAAATAGTAACTATTCTATTGATGTTGATGGAAATTTAGCGATTGAATTGATGAAAATTAAGTTACCAAACAAGTGATATTACTTTTCGATCCAAAAAGAGAAGGGTACGTAGTAATCGAATTCGTGTTAGTTTTTTGATCAATTTTTGGAGTGAGATGTTTAACTAAGTGAGATATCTCAAGAACACTCCAATGTGCATAGTCTAATAGTCTCTTTTTTCGATCAATATCAAAATAATGTACAAATGCATATATATATATATATATATATGTTTGTGTTGTCTTCTAGACTATATATATCATAAGTTTATGTTCAAGTAAGTATTCCAAATACATTTGGTCTACTAAGTTTGGTTTACTCAATCGCGTTAACATCTCATCTACCAAAGTTCTTTTTTTTATATAAAAAGGTAGTAAGTAGTATATATTATTGGTTCTTCAAGCAGGACAATGCCTACGTACGAACTACATGAGTTTAACGTTTGTGTAAATTTTGTTAAAAAAATATCTAATTCTACTAAAGTATATTAGCTCTAAAAAAAAATACATCTGATCTAAATATTTTGGGTTCGCTAATGTCTACAACGATAGTCTATTGATTAATTATTGTATGGTTCACTTGATTATATCAAATGTTGATGTAACTTGATGCTGTGCTGAGCGAGGAAGTTAGAGGAAGTGACTTAACTTAAAATAATACATAAATATGTAGAATATATTTCTTTAGGAAAACAAATATTTTTGAAGTGGTAAATATGTAAAAATACACTTTTTACCTTGCAAAAAAGTTTTCACCCCATTTGTGGTTTTCCGACAAGATTAGAAACCCCGTTTGGGGTTTTCTGGCGAGCTATTGTTTTCTCCGTTTGGGGTTTTCATTGCTATCACCGGCCTTCGTTGGCCCCTTTATTGCATGTGTCGACGACCCCTTGTTGTTGGAATTTTTACTCGTTGCCGGCGACCTGTTCTTGATATATTCGGGCGACCTTTTTTCAAAGCAATATGTTGCCGGAATTGTGATTAGGTTTTCCTGTGACTACGTGATTACGTTATTTTTATGTTGATGGTGATTCGAAAACAGACAATAATGATAAACGATTCGAAAACGAGGAATCGGAAATCCCGAGCCATATCTTGGTGGAGGAAACCGATGGCTTTGCATCCATGGCGTGTTCGCATTTCCGATTATTTGGCCCCCAAATTTGAGCCCAATTTGTTAATAAGATTTTTTTTTCTTCTGGTTTTGGTTTTTTTTGGCAACTTCACCCTCTGAATTGGCATAATTTGGCATTGTTTTTGGATGTTTACGTGACGACCTTTGATTGGTTGCTACATGCGAAATTTTGACATAGTAACAACCATACCTTTCACCCTTACTACCATAATCTCTACACCATAGTGTGCACATCTCATATGATATATGATATGACGTCATAACTCATAATTCCTACAATCACACTATAATTAAAAAAAAAGTTCTTTTCAAACTATACACACGTACATGCTCAAATCTAGAGTCCAGACTATAAACATTTGAAAAGAGTCTTAATTTTAAAATTTTTTAAACATTTGAAAAGAGTCTTAGTTTTTAAATTTTTTGAATTTTTTAAGAACTGCAATATTATTGTTATATTTTACTAACAAATGGAAATAATTTTAGTCAGTTATTTCTATCTTTAAATATTCTACTAACAAATAAAATATACAACTTAATTATTTGTACTACATTATAAAACATTTAAAAAACGTCTTAATTTTTAAAAATTTAAGAATTGCGATATTATTGTTATATCCTCCATAACAAATTAAAATACTTTGGGTTAGGTATATTTATATGAAGAGGGTGGAGAGTATAAGGCTATCATGTACCTAGCTTAGGTATAGAACCCTCTCACATCTTAGTTTTTTAATCTTTAAAATTCATGGGGCCCAGGTCATTTATTTATTATACAACAAATATTAAAAAATTAGTATATGAGGGGGTCTATACCTAACTTGGATACATGACAACCACACATTCACTTTTCCCTTATATGAATTATCTACCAACAATTAATAAACACAGTTTAAACAAACATGTGTGTTAGATAATTCAAAGTCGGGCCGGTCGGCAGCCACCATCATCCCTCGTTGCATGTGTACTAACCGAAATTTATAAATAAGATTTACACTAAAAAAATTTATAAATAAGATTTACACTAAAACTTGAATGTTTAACAATCACTAATAAAACTACCAATGTTTTTTTCTTTTTCATATAGGGAAAAAAGAAAACACAAAATAAGAATGAGACTGGGAATAAATTGATAATGAAATTCAAGGAAGAATAGAAAGGTGTCAAGATATTAACGGCGGGGTGCATGGTGATTTTGTCATGATGTGTGTAAAGGCTTCCATGTGTATAGTAGTAGTTTAGTTGCTCCCATTCGTTCCTTCCTACATCACTTTCCTATTTATCTGCCTGCCTGCCTTAAAAATCTCTTATTTCCCCTCCCCATACTTAATTGTTTCTTGGCCTAAGTCTCTTCATTTTTGTTGTACTAGTTTGTTGCTTTGTGCTGATTTCATTCCAGTATCCATCCATAGGAGGTAAAGGTGCTGTCATTCTTGCTTTGTAGGTCTTCTTTTTATTGATTTACATAGTAAGTAATGCTATACATTAATTAACATATATACTAACATTTATTTATGTGATAAATGGTCTAATTATTGAGTGTTCAACTACTTTTTGACCAATTTTATTATTTTGCTTTTGGGACATTTTTGCTGTACTAGTTTTCAGCAAATTATGTGGATGGAAACAAGGTCTTGTGACATTTGGACTCAACTAGTAGTGAAGAGATACTAGCTCTTGAGTTTCTTAGGAAGAGAAAAGAAAGAAACGTATTTTTTTACAAAAAATATATATTTGTTGTTTTAAGGCCTTTTTAGAAAGAATTACATTTGATGGGGTTGGTTTTGAATTTTTTTTTTCCTAATATATGATTAGAAAGGAAATAAAGTATGAGTAATGATATATCAACTTTATTTATCCTCTTAATTACAAATCTTCGTAACAATAAGATGATTACATATTGAGAAATAAAGAGAAAGTAGGTGAGGAAAGAGAATGCGTAGAATCCGCGTAGTATTAGAAGGATTTTTAGGACGACTAGTTAGGACTTAGGAGGATTTATCATTATATACTGTCTTTTTCTTCTTTCATGTTCGTTCTCCTTAACTTTACTTTTATGTTAAGGTTATATGGCTACAGGAACATTATAGTAGAGGTGGCAATTTTTTTATTTTTTTTTTGATTTTCTTACTTGTTAACGAGTTCACACGGGCTAATTTATCTATATCTCATATAGGTCAAGTAACAAAAAAATTAGTCAAAACGAAACATGTCAAATGAAAAAAATCGTTTGGAAGTGTATGTTTAAGGAGCACAAGCTCTTAACTTGCTTTGCTTTATTAAAAAATTCAGATTGTTGTAATAATATGGTTCTTTGAGAATATCTAATGTATTAGTTATTTATATTTATATGATATATACTGAAAAACGATCCAATATATTTACACCCCAACCCATTTGTACTTGGTTTGTGAGGCCGCTCCCAACGGAGTTCGTTCTCGCACGTTCTCACGCGTTATGAAATCCACCGATGGCACCACTTACTCGTTCTGGGCTCGTTCTCACGAGAACGTGAGAATGTGGATGGCACCACTTAAATTTTGGCCACGTTCTGAAAATGAGTTCTGGTGAGAACGTGAAGGTTTGTAAGAGGGTGGGCCCCTTTTGTCACATGCATACTTGTTTGGCTTTAAAAAAAAAAAAGTTTGTTTGGTGATGATGTGGAAATAGGAAGTTGAAAATTTAAGAATTTGGTGGTATGGTTGGTAGGGAGTAAATTCTGGGTAAATTCTGGGAGAGGCCTGACCCACCTGCTCAATATCTTTACACCCCAACCCATTTGTACCTGGTTTGTGACCCACCTGCTCAATCAATCATGCCAAATGTAATTTATAGCTATTTCATTTTTTTCAACAAAGAAAGTCAGTTGAAAATCTCCTTTCATTGCTCTTTCTATATACTTCAAAAACCAGAAAGCCTATTGAATTTGCAGCAAGTTATTTATGAAAATTTATCACGAAAACAATAAGCTAACATTTGTAATATAAAGGTAGAAGCGTTACAATTTTTCCTGAAACTGAAGAAAATAAGTCGCCTTGGTCCTTCTTGATGAACGATCTATCAAGAAAGGTGGTCTTCATAATGCATCTTTGACAATGTGTTCAATATGGTAGCTTTTTTTAATTACAGAGAATTCGCCTGCAAGATTTGAAAGTATGGACTCAGTACGTACAAGCAACCAACAAGCAGAAGAGGATGATAAGATGAGCAAAACCATGAAGAAAGTCCTGATTGCTTTGAACTGCATAATTCTAGCTATAGGAAACTGTGGTGGCCCGTTGGTGCAGCGCCTTTACTTTGTAAAAGGAGGTAAAAGAATTTGGTTATCAAGCGGGTTATTAACAGCCGGTTGGCCATTTATGATTATCCCAGTAATCTTTTCTTTTTTATATCGAAAAAGATATGGAAGACGAGAGACCAAGTTTTTTACTATGACGCCGACTCTCTTTTTTCCTTGTGCCGTAATTGGAATTTTGACTGGTTTGGATGATTATTTGGCTGCATATGGTGTTTCTTGCCTGCCTGTTTCAACATCTGCTCTTATAATTGCCACCCAATTGGCATTTACAGCTGGATTCGCTTTTATTCTAGTCAAACAAAAGTTCTCTGCTTTCACAATCAATTCCATATTTTTGCTATGTATTGGTGCTGTGGTTCTTGCTCTTCATTCCAGCACGGATCGTCCTGATCATGAATCGAGCATGAAGTATTACGTGGGGTTTTTCATGACATTAGGAGCATCAGCTTTGTATGGGTTCATTCTACCATCAATTGAGTTGACTTTCAAGAAAGCTAAGCAGCCCATTACTTATTCTTTAGTCATGGAGATGCAGATCGTCATGTCATTCTTTGCGACTGCCTTTTGTACTATCGGAATGCTGATCAACCATGACCTCAAGGTACATCCCACACATCATTTGAATTAATTATTTGATTATTGTGGCTTGAATTCACATTAAACTGTTTTTAGCCCTTACAGAATAACATATTGTACTTCTTGGAAAATCAGTTTAATATCAGTTTGTAACATAACTCATTACCTATTAAAAAGTATACCAATTGAGCATATAGCTCAAGTAGTACCGCCACCCGCAAAACACATGGGCCTACTGTAGGGACTTTTGGGAGATAAGGAGGTCTTGGGTTCAAGCCCTGCCTCCAGCACGCCCCATTGTCTTAGAGGAGTTTCCTGGAGCTATTCTTTGTGGGGTGGACAATGGCTGGTGCCAAAAAGGCATCCGGGGTTTAGGCAGCTAGGGTCAAGAGTGTCCCCGCCAATCTACACCTTTTGGGAGATATTGAAAAGTAACCTATTTTGGGACACTTATACTCGCATTGTATAAAATGCCTCTCGTCCTTTCACAGTAATGTACTTTAGGTTGCCTTAATCAGCATTGCCAAACACACAATTGATCATCTTATTATAACGACTTCAAACAGCAGAAAACATCTAAATAGCATCTCTTACAGCCCATCCTTTTGCAGCTGACTATTTGATTTTGATTGCTGAAAACATATTATAGTCTCTTTTAAAACGCACATCTAAACACCTCCTCACAATTTTGCTTAGGCAATTCCTCAAGAAGCAGAGAAATTTGAGCTCGGTAAAGTGAAATATTATGTAATTTTGGCTGCCTCTGCATTTCTTTGGCAATGCTTCTTCTTGGGAGCAATTGGAGTTATTTCTTGTGCCTCCTCGTTGTTGTCTGGAATTATAATTGCTACACTGCTGCCTGTGACGGAGTCTTTAGCTGTTTTGTTCTTCCATGAGAGATTTCAAGTGGAAAAGGGACTCTCTCTTGCTTTATCTCTTTGGGGCTCTGTTTCCTACTTCTATGGAGAGTTTCGAGATATCAACAAGGTAAAGCATGACCATGCAGTAGGCTCATTGCCATTTGCCAGGGCCGTAGGCCTGTAGCTGAGTTTGTAGATGCATGCCATTTAGAAATTTGAAAATAAAGGCTCCAACAATAAATACTAGATAGAGAGATTCCACATTTGTGATCATACAACCAGAAAGAGTTACTCAAAAAGTGAGAGCCGTGTAACATTTTTTGATGCAACACTTTGTAGTTAAATTGCATTAAAATATAAATTTCAATGAATATGATCATCAACCTATTAACCTTTTTCTTTCGTATAGTAGAACATAGGTAGGGTTGTAAATCAACTGAGCTTCTCATAAGCTACTAAATCGCTCAAAAAGCTCGACTCGAGTTAGAGTCTAAACGATTTTCAGCATTGTAAACATGTTTTTCATTGATCTTGTATTGGTACATGGCTAAAATCACATAGAACCTGCCCGTTATGTCATGCTGGAATTATTAACAAGAACGTCATCAACACGAATGTTTTGATGGAAACCGAGATAGGGGATTCTAATGAAGCAGACGAATGTTCTGAATTGAGGGTGGTAAAAACAGATGATAATGGTCACTGAGATGGGGATGGGGATGGGGATACAGGCACTGAGTTGATAAAAGGTCACCAAACAAATGATAACAATTCACCAAAGAGAGAAGGGTAGTGATTGAATTCGAGTTTGTTAAGATTCAAGGATGGTTTTCATGAGGTGATCAATTTCTTGTTATGGGAAATTAGTGATGTTTAACTACGTGAAACATCTCAAGAACACTCCAATGTGCATAGTCTTGTAGTCTCTTTTTCAATAATTCAAAATAATGTACAAAAATGCATATATTCTATGTATGTTTTGTTGTCTTCTTGACTGAATCATAAATTATGAATAGAATAGTTATTGTTTTTAGGCCATTTTAACTATTCTCAGTTGGTACTAAGCTCATTGCATATATATATATATATATATATATATTTGCATTGTTCCAATTTATATATTGAACTTTAGTGAGTTTCTGGGCCAGATTGGTTATCATTGCATATGGTATGGCGATTATATAAGAAAGCTGCACAAAAAAGATAGTATGAAATGGAGAATTTGGTAAAGGGAAAGCATTTTGGAAAGTGATTAAAAGTTCCAATTGTCCCTAGTTAGTCATGTTGATGAGGATATTTTGATGTACTGATCACAATCGCCTTAACATCTAACCCACCATATATTTTTTTAAAGATCATCAACTTGTGCTGGGGTATAACTGTATATTTGAACAATAGTGTCTGCCAATAGAACTTGGTTTCTTCTTGATCAATAAAGGTAGCATCTTGATCAATAAAGATGCTCGTTTAGCGGTAGGACCTTGTCGTCATTTAAGTGCATCTTTTACTTATCAAGTTTAGTCATTTAAGTACATCTTTTACTTATCAAGTTTTTTATTATCTGTATCTAACTTTCAAACTATATATTGTAAGTATGAAACTTTCAAATTGTTCTATTATACATATCTTTACCTCCTATAACTTGTAAACTGCTAACTGGTCCTCGTTTTAATGACATTGTTAAGATGGTAGCTTACCTAAGTATCAAGTTACCAGAAATACATTTTACGTACCCTGTCCCCGGAACCACATTGGATCTCCATCATGACCTCCTCGTAAGGTTTTTTATGCTGGTGAAATACCTTCACTTAATACCCACATGATTTGGGCATCTCTAAGGATCAAACTCGCGTCTCTCAACTTCATATGTGGGCCCAAGCTGCATTAGTAATAGGTATCACTCTATCTATTGATGGATAAGTTTTTTACATATAGTATAGATGTAACTGGATACATACTATCGGAAAAATTGAAAATCTGATACATGTAAGATGACTCATGCCCATACTACCGGAAAGTAATATCGAATTTCAAATGGGGCCAGGATCCGTACTTTATTTTGGTGATTTTCAGGACCGGTACTGTCGGTGTCGGGACTAGTACGGGACAATACTAGTCCCATGCCCATCCTTAAATATGAGAATTTGAAAGTTGGATCCACACAATAAAAAATTGTGACAGATGCATTTTTATGCACTTAATCCTAGTTAAGTATGTTTTGTGCTTCTTATTAGTTTCAACTTATGAGACTAAATGGGAAAAAAAATTCAATGTAGCAAGTGATGCAAATTTGTTTGTTTTAGACTTAACATAAAGAATTGCTTAACTCGAAAAATTGTAGTTGTGTTATTTTGTCTATTAGGTCACTTACTATCAAATAGTTGCCTTCTGAAGACCATTGATTCAGCGTTCAAAACAAAATTGTTTAAAACAAAACAATGCTGCTAAATTTATATTGACATAGGTTTATATTGTATTTAGTGATTAAGAAAACACTTCTTACTAATAATGGGTTAATCACTTATGATCATTCGGGTAATCTTTGTTTTTATGTAAGAAAGAAAAAATGCAACAATATGCCTTATTGTTAGCATGCTTTTAGTATATCATGTATGGTTCACATACAAATTGCCCTTTAACACCTCTCATGTGCCATTGTAGGAATGAATTATGCATGCTTTGATGGAAAAAAATATAGTGTTTTCAAGTTTTGGGGGGGATTATTGAAGATGTAGCTAGCTGGTTCTGTGCTTACTGGGATTCGATTTATAGCTGATGAGAATATTGGGATTGAATTTGTCCAAAGTTAAGAAACCAGGCATAATAACAATTATCCGAATCAGTTTCAATTCTTGATGTCCTGCTGTTAAAGAATATATCCGAAATGAGAGGGAGGCGCGGATTTGATGTTATTCACGGTTATTCTTTTGCTGAAGATCGTCGTAGAACAGCCACTAATTCATGAGGGCAATTTTCTGCCGTTGGAAACTTGGGCCTTTTAAGCAATACAATCAGAAAAGATTAATCTAGTTTATCAAAAATGTAGCCCTCTATAAATGAACAGCAGTCTAATCTGCATAGTCTCTTTTTCAACTAGAATATGTTGAACAAATTGTCTAGAATGACAGTGGTGTTGCTTTAAGTGTTCTTGGTTAATTCAATTAAAATCGTACATAGAAAAATCTTTTTAGATTCCCCTGTTTTCTTTTCTCACATAGAAAAATCTTGGTTAATTCAACGTAAATATTCCTCTGTTTCATTTCTAACAATATTGGGCATATCCGAACGGATAGGTACTATCTTGTCTAACAACTATACCTGATTCCGCAAACGAGGAGTATGAGGGAAGCGAGATGTTAACACACATAATTCTACCATATAGTAGAAAAACTGTTTCTGAAAAAACTTGAGACAAAGAGTATGAAAATATATACGTGTGTAAGTGTGTGCTTGTGTTTCTAAATGAACAATGTGAAAGTGTGTGTATGATCATTTAGTAATTTACATGTGAAAGAAAAGGTTTTACGTAAATATATAAGTACAAACAAAAAAAAATGAAAATTAAAAAGTCGTTAAAAGTATATCAGATGACCTCTCTATAATTTTTATTATTTATGGATGTACAGTTTTTGAGATAAAACATTTTGAATGAGTTAGATAAAACTTATAATTTATCAAGAACAAAGGCCAGGATTTGTTCTTATATTTTTTTAGGGAGTTCTTAAATAACACTTTAACTAAGAAGTATACTTATATAAACAGAAAACAAACTTCCCAAATGATTTATAGTTATTCTCACTTTCTTTCCTCTTATTTTTATGATCAAGTAGTTGCAATACAAACTTTTCATATCATCCTTCACCCTAAACACGTGACAACAACAACAACAATACCATCACAGGCGAAGCAGGAGGTGAGAATTAGACAGTCATACCTCTACCCGAGGGTAGAGAGACTGCTTCCAGCCACCACTTATTTCTCGACTTTATCTTATGGCACCACCATTTCTTATCTTAGGGAACACCGTCGACAACACAAACATCACTTATTTCTTGACTTTATTTTACTGCACTACCATTTCTTATCTTAGGGAAAACCGTCGACAACACAGTCCACTGTGAACATTGATGGTTTGAAACCATCATCAACCACCAATACCATTGGAGATCAGCCGAAACAATTAGATATCCACCAAAAACCATTGACATTATTAGCCAAAAACAACTAAAAGTCCATAAATTCGTTAACAATCCTCCATAATCAACGAATATATATCAAGAACTGGAAAAACATACAAAGAAACCATTGAAATTTACTTACCTCTTTGCATTACACATAGGTAACCGAAGAATCTAATAAATCAAAGCATTTTGAAGGATGGTTATTAGTTGCCATGTTTCCTTAAAGACAGTTGTTGGTCATTTTGAAGTTGCTTTTTGGTTGGTCGTTTGGTTTACTCATATAATCACCTCACCATATATAAGATTATAGAACTAAACCTTTATAAACATTTATTGATACTTACTTTCTACTCTACTTGATTCTTTCAAAGATTGAAGTTACATGAAACGATACCTTTTGTTTTGGAATATGGAAAAAGCATGAAACAATACATTTTTTCGAATATGGAAATTGGAATTATGCTATAATTACTCATTACCTTTCTACAATATTTCTTTTAAAAGATAATTATAGAGGAACAATTAACTATAGAACAAAAGCAACTATAAAAAGGTTTTGAAAAGCATAACCGATTTGGTTGAATTTTGATGGTTAAAACGGCTCTTATCCAATTCTTATATCAGATTGTGAAGTGTTGGAAACGAATTGATTTATTTATAGTTTGATTCCATAATGTACACCATCAATCAACTCAACAGTACTATTTAAAGTGTTACAATTCACACCCCTTGCCACCGCCTCCCAGTGCGGCACACTGGGTGTCTTCCGGTACGTGGCACTGTAGGGGTTTCCTCTTAGTTCGCATCTGCCTCCCCCCAGTGTGGCACCCTAGGTCTTCTGGTGCATAGCACTGGGCTATTGTTCGTGTTTTCTTCACGTATCGTGTCCCAATCTTCACGTTTGACTTCTCCAAGCTCATATGGACCTTTATTGTGTTGTCTTGAGCCATTTCTCTTCCTTCAATGCTCTGTGAACCCAAAGTTGGTCATCTTTTATCCGTTTTAGCTCCGAATCTGAAATGCACACAACATACATCAAAGTAAGCATATTTTTATAGAAAATTAACTTAGGGTTTAATCACTGGATCAACAACGTACTTTTCTTTTTATACGTGGTTGCACGTTAAACTTTTTTATTGATGTATATGTCCCACAAACTTTTTCCTTCGTTACATGGTTGTAAGTTATACTTTTTTATTGATGTATATGTCCCACAAACTTTTAATATTTGTACACAGTTCATATGTGATTGACCAATAGTTGTAATTGGTTGTACGTATAAACCATGTACAAATATTGGTCAACCACGTATGAACCATGTATAAATATTAGAAGTTTGTGGGGCGTATACATCAATAAAAAATTTAACGTGTAACCATGTACTGAAGGAAAAGGTTTGTGAGGCATATATATCAATAAAAAAAGTTTAATGTGCAACCATGTACAAAAAGAAAAATACGCTGGTAATCCAGTGATTAAACCCATTAACTTATTTAATCATTTTTAGAACCTTTAATGTATATATAATCATTACTTATCACTACTACCAACGGTTATAACGCAGCAGTATATGTGTTGGGCAATCAACTTAAAGGTTGTGGGTTTAAACCCTGTAAGGACTATAATCTATACTACTTTATAAAGCATATGGATAGTGTCTTAAATTTTGAATTTTTTAACATTTCCATATTATTATTATTTTATTTACTTAATCATTTATATATAAATATTTTACAACTAAATAGCAAACACAATTATATACATGTGTTTTGGACAACCCAAAGTCGGAGTAAGCGGTCGACAAAGGTGTTCGTCGTCACCTCTTGTGGAGTGTCGTAACTGAAATTTACAAATATTATAAAAATTAAGAAATCATCTATCGCCGCACATTGT
>JAOXNX010000019.1:12667151-12679390 GCA_028566075.1 Solidago caesia
CATTCTACATTTCAACAACAAGGATGGTTCCTGTTGCAAATATATTGTTAAAGCAGCAACACCCCGCCCTATATAAACTCTCCCTTTCCACAAGTCTTAACTCATTTCATTTCAATCTATCCTTCTATCTATCTTTATATATATATATATATATCTTCCCACAAATAATAATAATGGGACTTTTAAGCTATTCAAACGCTAAAGTTTGTTCTACACTTGCTTTAGCAATTTCATTTTTGATAGCAGCAGCATCTGCGGGAAGTTTTTACGATGACATGGACATCACTTTTGGCGGTGAACGTGCTAAAATTCAAAATGGCGGTCAGGATCTCTCACTTTCACTCGATCAATACTCTGGCTCCGGTTTCCAATCCAAGCACGAGTACCACTTCGGAAGGTTTGATATGCAGCTCAAACTAGTTCCTGGCAACTCTGCTGGTACTGTCACCACATTCTACGTAAGGACTCTTAATCATAATTCCATTTCCCTTTTCTTAATAAACTCTTTCGTCAGATGTGCTAATATATATTAGCTTGTATTTAATGTCATCAGTTGTCGTCACAAGGGGCGGGACATGATGAAATAGACTTTGAGTTCTTGGGCAACTCATCAGGAAACCCTTACACTGTCCATACCAATGTCTATTCACAAGGGAAAGGAAATAAAGAACAGCAATTCCACCTGTGGTTTGACCCGACTGCAGCCTTCCACACCTATACCATCGTATGGAATGCACAAAGGATCATGTAAGTCTCACTCGCAAGACACATGCATATTTGGTTCTCGTAATCAGGCTTTCCCATACGTAGGCCACATTGACATATTGAACTGAATACATTATCTGATTCCATAATTAAGGACTAATTTTATGTTCAATTATTGCTGTAGTTTCTTGATAGATAACATACCGATAAGGGTGTTCAATAACCATGAAGCTGCTGGAGTCCCATTTCCCACGAAGCAACCCATGAGAGTGTATGCTAGCCTGTGGAACGCGGATGACTGGGCAACCCAAGGTGGACGTGTGAAGACTGACTGGACAAAAGGACCTTTCACCGCTTCTTACAGAAAATTTAATGCCAATGCCAACAGAGTTGGACCCAATTCAAAGTCCACAAGATCTGAAAATGAAAACCAGGCATGGAGTACACAAGGAATTGATGCAGCAGGTCGAAACAGGATTCGTTGGGTCCAGGCTAAGCACATGATCTATGACTACTGCAAGGACCACAAACGGTTTCCCAATGGCCTTCCTGTTGAATGCAAACGGTCAAGATTCCTTTGATCTGGATTGTTATTTGCATAACTGTTTATTATGTTGTAAAATATTTCTTATCTCGAAAATTCTTTATTCTTTTATTCATTGTATTCAAATTGTGATTTTAATAGATACATAAGTTGAATTTACATTACTTGTGCTTCATTCCTAATATGTGCAACCGGTATTATATACCTACCAAACTTTCACACACTTACACATACTCGCCTAAAATGTGAGATCTAATCATAAATACGGAGTAATATATAATAAGAAATAACAATTGGTATCGGATCTGTAAGGGATCATTGTTAATTATCACAACGGTGCTTAACACACGGTTTTGGAACGGATCCAGACAGTTTTTGGGTTAGTTTAGCTACGGTTTTGGTTAACTTCTCGCTGCACTCTTGTTTCTCATTTTTCTTCAGTATGTTACCAAGCACTTCGTCGGGAGTTCTCAGTGATTACATAATCACCGAAAAGTTTTGCTTGTGTTATTCAACAACTAGATTTCTTACCTTAAACTTTTTCTTTAATATTTATACTTCCTAAAGTCTTTGGTAATCCCACTATTACCGTACACCTCATAATAGATACAATACCTAACCTTAAAAGTTAAAACGTTCTTTACTTATTGCTCAACTTTTCCATTTCAAGTCTTCTATAAAAGTATTCGATAAAAGTCTTCGGTAATTCCTCAATTACCGAACACTTCGCCTTATAACATACTCAAACTCTTGGGTGATCTTTTGATTACTGAATACTTTTGTCTTTCTTAACAAAACTACACTCTTGTCAAATTTTCATCTTAACACCGAACACTTTAGTGACAACCTAAGCCTTTGGTCGTCACCTAAGACTTCATTCCCTAACATGAAGTCTTCGGTGATTCCTTGATCACTGAATACTTTAAGAACCAAATACTTTGACCAACCTAAGACTTGGTCATCACCGAAGACTTCAAAGCGACACCTAAAGTCTTCGGTGATTCCTTGATCACCGAATACTTAAAGAAACCAATACTTTGACCAACCTAAGACTTGCTCATCATCCAAGACTTCATATCTTCACATAATTAAAGTCTTCGGTGATTTTGCGGTGATTCCTTGATCACCGAATACTTTTCACCAGCCTAAGACTTTTCAAATAAGTGTTTTTCAACTAAGACTTGGTAATCAAACTCTGCTCAATATATCTTTCTTTTAACAAACAACATTGTCTTATCTTCTTTTGTGTTGTTTTTGTTTGCTTTTTTAAATCCTCATATTTTATTTGTATTTGTCAAGAATTCTTATTTTTCAGGACTTTCATCACGTCTAATGCAAATCGAGATGCTCCCATCTTGGGGTCTGATACTTCTACAGAGATAACTACTATCAGTGGAAGGCTCGTTTCTTGAATTTTATCAAAAGACAAGATTGTTTTGAAGATATTCTGATGTCACTTAAAGAAGGAGATTACAAATGTTGCCTTCCCGATTCTACCACTCCTCTCACATTAGCACAAATGAATGCCGGTCAAAAAGCACGTGCGAAAGCTGATCAAATGGCTAGATCTTATTTGCTTAATGCTATCCCGAATAAAATATTTCACAACATCGATAGCTACCTGCCAGAGAAATCTGGGATAAATGCTCTTACTCGCATGGAAAATGCTCTTACTCGGCTTTTGACAACTAGAGAGAGAACTGGTTGAGGACACATACACTCGTTAGTCGTTACTGTAATCTGATGAAAGAGTTGAGAAACAATGGTATCATCAAGACTCAGATGGAGTTGAATATCAAGTTTCTAAAGAACTTAGAAAGACAACTTGTTAGTCAATCCATGATTTTTTTATTTATTTTAATTTTTGAAACGTAAACTTCATGTTAGTCAATCCATGTGAGTCCCTCTTCGAAACTCAATCCTGAATACAAACGTTCCAAGTCAGATACATAAATTAGACTTTGGACTAAGTACATTTTAAACACTTAAGCCTAAGAAAACGTTAACTTTTTTAAATAAATCAAACCGGGAAGCTTCTTACTTTATATTATTAAATGAAATGATGGATTAGTGTTTAATGTTATAAGAAAAGAAAGAAAAAAAAAAGATAAGAAAAAACAGGCTGCCCATTCCATATGCCAAAAAAAAGAATACTATGAATGAGTTGGCACGCGTAAGTGAACACTTTTTTATAGAATTTCTAGTTGGCGTATCACCACTAATTTGCCACCTTCCATTCATTCTACATTTCAACAAGAAGGATGGTTCCTCTTGCAAATATATTGTTTGTTAAAGCAGCCACACTGCACCCCTATATAAACTCTCCCTTTCCACAAGTCTTAACTCATCACATTTCAATCTATCCTTCTATCTCTATATCTTTCGCCGAATAATAATAATGGGACTTTTAAGCTATTCAAACACTAAAGTTTGTACACTTGCTCTAACAATTTCATTTTTAATAGCAGCAGCATCTGCAGGAAGTTTTTACGATGACATGGACATCACTTTTGGTGGTGAACGTGCTAAAGTTCAAAATGGCGGTCAGGATCTCTCACTTTCACTCGATCAATACTCTGGCTCCGGTTTCCAGTCCAAGCACGAGTATCTTTTTGGAAGGTTTGATATGCAGCTCAAACTAGTTCCCGGCAACTCTGCTGGTACCGTCACAACATTCTACGTAAGGACTCTTAATCGTAATTTCGTTCACTTTTCTTTATAAACTCTTTCATCAATAGTATTAATTAATTTTACCAAGTTCCTAACAATATCTTTACTTCGTATTTAATGACATCAGTTGTCGTCACAAGGGGCGGGACACGATGAAATAGACTTTGAGTTCTTGGGAAACTCAACAGGAAACCCTTACACAGTCCACACGAATGTATATTCACAAGGGAAAGGAAATAAAGAACAGCAGTTCCATCTATGGTTTGACCCAACTGCAGCCTTCCACACCTATACCATCGTATGGAACTCTCAAAGAATCATGTAAGTCTCACAGGCAGCATACTTATTTGGTTCTTGTTTTCTAATCAGCTTTTCCCATATAGCTGCATAGGCCACGTATACATTTTACACTGAATACATGACCTGCTACATAAAGATTGATTTTAAATGTTCTATTGTCGCAGTTTCTTGATAGATAACATACCAATAAGAGTGTTCAATAACCATGAGGCTTCCGGAGTGCCATTTCCCAATAGCCAACCCATGAGGGTGTACGCCAGCCTGTGGAACGCAGATGACTGGGCAACCCAAGGAGGGCATGTGAAGACTGACTGGACAAAAGCACCTTTCACCGCTTCCTACAGAAAATTTAATGCTAATGCCAACAGAGTTGGTCCCAATTCAAAGTCCACAAGCTCTGAAAATGAAAACCAGGCATGGAGTACACAAGGAATTGATGCAGCAGGGAGAAACAGGATCCGTTGGGTCCAGACTAAGCACATGATTTATGACTATTGCAATGACCACAAACGGTTTCCCAATGGTCTTCCTACTGAATGCAAGCGCTCAAGATTCCTCTAAGCCTAATAGGGACCTTAATTGGCATATCTAAATATCATATTGTGAATAATTTCTTTTCCTGAAAATTCTTTATTCTTTAATTCATTGTACTATGCACAAATTGACATTATGAATAAATAACCATTCTTTTTATGTATATGCACGTTTATATGATAGGGGGATTATGGGATAATTGGTTTTATATACATATATATATATATATATATATATATATTTTTTCCTTCGTTTATATTTCTATATCTAGTTAGAACACACTATACAATCTATTAACCTTAATGTTGTATGTGTCTGCCACTTTGGTAGTGTGTGTGTGTGTAGTGAAATAGAGAGAGAGGGTACGAGTGCCTTCAGCAACAACTCTTGCAAGGCTGGAATACAAGTGAGATGAGTAATGGCAGCAGAAGAGTAAATCAAAGTACTTCTGTTGTGTGAAATCAAACTCTACCTCGTGAAACTTACATTCTAAAGCAACAAGAATCATAAAATTACTAAATACTCCATACTTCTCAAAATGCCTACATAACACACACACAAATTCCTTTGGGTTGGCTGCCTCATCTCCAGCAAGCATACATGGCAGGTTAGTAACTTGGTTGCATATCACACTAACTGAACAGATTCTGGGAATCATATAAATTTGTTGTCATGAAAGTAAGTAGTAATGATCGGAATAGCAGAGGATTATATACATTCAGCGAATTTGTTCTATCTATGTTGGACCAGTAATCTCAGCAGGCATCATATAAAGGTAACCCGTAGTAGCAATTTGAAAACCTCATACGAATCTTATGGACCAATCATGAATTCCCAATCCATTTCCATAGTGCACATTATATCCGGCTCTACAATTGATAGCATTTGTTCGATGAGAATACGAAAATTAGGACTTCAAGAATTCTCTTGCAATCAAACTTAAATCAATCAGCACTACCAGAGTCAATATTAAAGTCCAAATAACTAGTTCAACCATTAAATCAATCACTTCATGAGCATATGATTACAGTTTTTCAACGTTCTCTATGCTAACATTCTTAAAGGCGTTGCACTTCGGAGACTAAGAATTTCTCAGAACCCTCGTTCGAAACTAATTTATAGCATATAGTAGAAATTCCTCAAATTCTTCACAGTATGATTCATCTCTATTCTTCGCCTTAGATTAACCATGTCAAAATTAAACAAAGAAACATATCTTTTAACCATGACAACAATTTTGGTTCTTTTCCCCTTCATTTATACTAGAATTCCAGGAGATCACTAAATCATTGCATTTCAGCCATTTATGTTTGATTATTAGGATTAGTTCACAAATCAAGCCGTTATGGTCTACGTGATTGTGAAACACATGAGCTAAGCATACAGTGACTTGTAACATGGGTCAAAATATGACCATACTACAACGTTCTAGTAATGAATGATACATAATGTTTCCTAATCATGACTATATGAGTAAAAAAAAGATCCTGTAATTAGAGATCTTGTCATTAAAGGACAACATAAGCTCGAACATCCTGCACGAGTCACAACCACAGTAATAACCAACGACAAGAACGCCATGTGTAAAGAAAATTTATTGATTCAACTTTCTCTTTCCAATTTCAACCATAAAACAGGAATTGTATCAATAGACACGTGATTTTCTTTCCTCTCCCAACCTTAAAGGGATTAGTTCTCCTATCCACTAACGACGAACTACCACGTACCTATTGTCGTCTTGTATATAAGGAAGCATGTGTACAACTTACAGATATGGACTACCTAAGAAATACATGCGGAAGGAAATTTATGTTCAAACTCCATTCCTGCCAGATGTGAACAGACCATAAGACACTAACATTTGTCCGTATCTTCATGTATTTCAACTATAAAGAGAATAACAGGGGGATTTGTGATTGCCAAGTGTCCACAGCATATTCTTAAAAACCACGCCAAAGGCTAGAGTTGTATGTACATATACGATATTCATTGTTATGTGACTTAACATGAACCATCATATGTGATAGTTATAACTAATATGAACGGTCGTAACAAGCAGAATTTCAATACTACATGCAAATGACGTAAAAAATGTAACAGCATACAGTAGTTGGATGTTTACATAATATAGCAGGCAAAGCTAATGGAAAAGTAGGATTCCAGACTCTATTAAAACAGAGAAAGGACTTAAAACACAATCTGCAGTCAGATGTACAACACAAAAGACTGAACCATAACAACAAAGAAACTACCCAACTGCACTACAACATTCGTTATTTGAAAATACAAAGACAACTACTACAAACTAGAGCTACAACAAGAAAGGAAACTTACATCACAACTAAGCAGCCTCAACCTTTTCTTCATTCACAGCAGAGAGTATCGGCAAGCTATTAAGGAATTCATCAAGTCCTTCAAAAAACCCAATACCTTCAATGTTGTCTTCTTCTCCTTGCCCAGTTCCACGGGTCCCAGCACTCAATCTCGAAGCAGGCTCTTCCCCTTCATTATTATTAAATTCTACATTCAAATCCAACTTTCCCAATTCTTTTGCAGCCTGGCCCGATTGCTTTCTTGGATTACTAACCACAGTTTTCCTGATAGTTTCTGCCACTAGCACCGCAGTCACCCCCACGCCCTCTTTCACTGGAAAACCATTTTTCTGATTCTTAAAGTTCCCATTTTTGGGATCTATAGCCCTAAGACCAAGAACTTTTACTCTCTGTTTAAAACTTACTTCCAAATCAACGTTTTTCATTCTTTTCAATTTCCTTTTCCCCGTACTAACCCAATCAATATCAGAATCATCACTAGGCTCAGAAATTCCTATGAACACATCATCAGTATAATCATCAAAGTAGATACGCGGCCCCGAACTTTTGTTCACAAAAGTATTTTCCTTCGGGGCCGCCCACTCATTTAAATGGTTCTGGACATTACTTGAGGCATCAAACAACGGTGAAAAAGGTGTCCACTTAGGGGTTGTACCCTTGCTATTATTTTTCTGCAAATGTGAGATCGAAACCCCTATTGGGAAATAACCCCAAGAATAGAAATACGCCTCCTGTCCTTCAACTATAGGTGGTGGAGATGGGATACTCACAGCCTGAAACGCCCTTTTACAATGTTCACAACGAAGGGTGCAGTCAGCATACACCCTCGGATATTCGTACATGTAGAAACAAAATGGACACGTAGTCCAAAATGTAGGTGAATCATCCACTTCCTCATCAACTTCTTCAGGTTCTATCTCTGCTTCCGCTTCTGGTTCTTGTTCCGGTTCTGCTTCCTCCTGCCTTGATCCGTTGTTGGTATTAACCTCATTAGGCAGCTGCACAGGAGAGACATTCTGAATTAATGGTTCTTGTTGTTGTTTCTGCTGTTGTTCATGTTGTTGTTGTTGCCACTGTTCCTGCCGCAATCGTTCCTCTTGTTGTCGTTGTTCCTCTTGTTGCCGTTGCTCCTGCAGCAACCGTTGTTCCTCTTGTTGCCGCTGCTCCTGCAGCAACCGTTGTTCCTCTTGTTGTCGTTGTAGCCGTTGTTCCTCTTGTTGGCGTTCCCGCTTCAATTGTTCCTGCTGCAGCTTCTGTTGTTCCAGTTGCAGCTTCTGTTGTTCTTGCTGCATTTGTAGCTGCTTCTGTTGTTCCTGCTGCATCTGTAACTGCTTCTGTTGCTCCTGCTTTATCTGCAGCTGCTTTTTCTGTTCTTGTTGTAACTGTAGCTGCTTCTGTTGTTCTTGAGCCTGCAGTTGTGCCTGCGACATAGATGGTGCTTGTGGCCATGAAAACGGCGATGCCACACTCGAAGCCCGAGGGGGCGACTGTATAGGCGGTGCAGCTTGCGGAGGCTGCGATGGTGGCCTTCCTTGTTGCGGCAAATTCGTAACTTGAAACGGTTGCACCTGTTGCTTAAAAACATGTTCTTGTTCACGGTGATGACCAACCGAATGAGTAGGCGATTGAATACTCACCTGAGTCACCTGAGAACCTTGTGGAGACGGCCTATTAATCTGTTGATGCCGCGACGGTGACGTCACTTGAAACGGCTGGACAGGGTTCGACTGAAACATCTGCTCTTGTTCTCTATGATGAAACATTTGCTCCTGTTGTTGTTGTGGCCTAGCCGCATTCGGTTGGGCCAAAAAATTATGCTGCTGCAACTGCTGATGCTGCTGTTGTTGAGGCTGCTGATGCCCTCCCCGTTGCGGCCTACTTTCAAACATCTGTTGCTGGGGCGGCTGCTGTTGCGGAGACTCAACCATTTCTTGTTCGTGTATCGAAAAGAAATTATGTTGATGCTGCTGCTGCTGTTGCTGATGGTGGTGTTGTTGTTGCTGCTGCTGCTGTTGTTGCTGTTCGAGATTAAACCCTAAATTATTGATTTGCTGTTGTTGTTGGGGAGCAAAATCGAGTTCGGAATCATACATCGATTTCCGCATAGGGTTAGAGAGGACAGCCCATGCATCATTAACAAGCTGAAAAGCTTGATCGGAATATGGAAAGCGGTTCTGATGAGGATTTAAGGCAACAGCTAAGCGTCTATACTGACTAGTGATGTGATCAGTATCTTGAACAAATCTAACAAGTTGAAGGATAGCGTAGTAATCGGGTTGTTGATTACCGTTAGTTCCGACGACTCGTTTTTCGGCGGCGAGTAGTGTGTCGGCGATTGCTAAGATTTGGTCGGCGGCTTCGAGTCTAGGGTCAGATTCACGGGCACGGATTGCGAAAGTTTTGGATCCGACTAAGTCGTGGCTGATGAGTAGCTTTTCGGCTATGCCGATCCATCTTTGAGCTTCTGCTCGTGCTATGAAGCTATGGGGATCCATAGTTTTGTGTGAATGGATTTGAGTGTGTGAAACTAAGTCATGGCGGCCGGTGGGAGAATAGTGGGTAGTGTGGGTAGTGGGGAGGGTTTTTTAAGTGAGAAAATGAATGTAAGGGTAGTTTTGTCTTTTATGGATCTAGAGAATAGAGAAGACAGGGGTATGTTTGGTAAATACATTGGAGTTTGCGGTGGGCTACGAAGTGAATTAGAGTTTCGAAATTTGTTCTTTATTTTCACATCTTTTTTTCTCGATACATCTTTCACTTCACTGTATAATAAACAGTTTTAATCTATGCACTGTTTATTATGTATTGATAGATGCATATCCACGCGATGTAGCGGCAATGATGGTAGCGACGACGGTGTAGTGGAGGCGGTGGTGGCTGCGACGGTGGCGATAGTGGTGGTGTGGTTATTAATGTAAAAGAATAGTGTAGTTATTTTAGAAATTAAAGGGAAGATGTTGTATATTAGTTTCATTAAGGATATATCGGGTATTCAATATAATCATAGATATTATTAGTTATATTAGTAAGGGCATTTTAGGTATTTCAAAGGTAGAAATTTAAAAAGGGGGAAGGGTAGTTTGTTTTTATAAGGGAGTAAAGATGAAAGGTGTATTTAGAAAAAAAAAAGTGGTTAAAATAGGAGCCCCTTTGAAACTCTCCATGTATTTATTTTAAACAATTTTAAGAAAAATGATATACTTTTAAAAGATCGGCCTAATAATTGGATGGAGATTTTTTCAAATAACTTGACCTATCAAATTGATTTCGTTGGGTAATAAAAACTAATAAAATAAGAAATAGGAACCACGGTAAAAACCCCACATGTTTTTACACTCACAAACTTCACAACTTAATAGGTCAAGTTGGTTATTAACTTGAAAGGATACTAATCCCTTATAATTCTCCTAACAACTTGACACTTGGTGTAACACCCCAAGATTTTAAATGTTATAAAATAACCTATTTTTGTAGTTTAACTTTAATGTAAGTTCCTATTATTTTATTTTGAGAAAAGAGGATGTATTAGTTGAAACTTTAGTGGATAGCGGGTATAATACCCATTGCGCGATATGAACCTTATGACCTTGGCTCGTGGTAAAAGCTTGTGTTTTGTGTATTTTGTTAATGCAAATGTTGAGTCAAGTGCTTTTGCAAATATTTGTAATGAATGAATGAATTTTGGTTAAATTGTCATTTTGGGTAAAGGCGGGTAAATGACCCGTTTCTAATGTAATGGTCGTTTTGAACGGATAAACGTTATGAAAGTTCTTTGTTGGTCAAATTATGTTTTCGGCAGTGTGTTAGTCATTTTGGAAGGCTATAAATTGATTGGTTTGGTTTGGAAATGTTTTTGTGGTGTTTTGGTAAACTTGCAGGTCTTCACGGCCGTGAGAGAAATTCACGGGCGTGAAGCTCTGTTTAGGTATGTCTCACGGGCGTGTGGTCTTTCACGTGGCGTGAAGCCATTCCCGCTGTCACGGGCGTGAATGAATTCACGGGCGTGACGGTTTGTCAGTTCAATTTAATTATAAAAAAAAATAAAAAAATTTATGTCTTTCTGGTTTGGTCGTTTCAATTATAAGTTAAAATCATTAATCCAATTAAAAATAAATTGTAAAACATTTTAGACTACTAAAAATACGATATATTAAAATATGTCAAGTTTTAGTTCAAAATAATCTACAATATGTACAATATAAAGTATGTATACATGTATGCGTATATAGCTAATGTATATATATGTACTATTTTGTGTGGTAGGGGTTATCTATGGATGACATATAATCATTAATATTTGATCCATTTATAGTATTTGATATCCATATTCATATCTGTTATTCATGAATTTCGTTTATATATCCACTTATGATGGATCGAGTGGAACGGATATCTATCAGGTCGGATAATTATTGACATCCTTAAATTATAGGAACTACTACTAATTATGGCTATAAATAGAAAATGAAAACTCCATTGTAAATCAAATAATACAATGGGTGCATAGATGAAAAGTCTATGTCTTTAAGTCACAATATATACAAAGCAAAGAAAATATAAGAATCTCTATATATATATATTTCTCTATTTCTAGCCGCCTATGTGGCGGCTCCTAAATCTCGCCACGTCAGCATTTTGCTTACATGTCGTCTCTATATCGTTTGGGCCTGAGAGCTCGACACCCATATGCCACATGTACATAATATTTATGCTTTCAAGTTAATTAAAGGGTAAAAAAATGTTCAACGATTCGAACCCGCGTGGGGTTAGGGACTATAAATTCCACGAAGCCATATGATCTATGAAAGTGGTTGTTCATATTTTGGCGGCCACAATATTTATTATTCAATCTCTTTGGCATATCTAATTATCTATTCATTTGTCATATCTACAACTCCAATAATCCCTATTTTTTTATATTAAATTAAATCTTTCAATTTTCATTTTAAAATCGAGATTAATTAAATAGATAGATACTAGATTTTTATCCTGTGTATATATACGGGCAGACACAAAATATTATATTTTAACAACATTATAAATATTATTATTTCATTATGACATTCATATGGATTTGATGAGTCTTATTACATGTTAAATGACTACATGTTAAAGTATTATATATTTAAAGGATTGTAAACATTGTTATATCA
>JAOXNX010000019.1:12711680-12721853 GCA_028566075.1 Solidago caesia
TGTGTGTTCTGTCGGGGTGGGGGAATTTGGTGTTTATTTTGGGGTTTATTTGGTGTTTATTTAGTTGTAAATGACAAGTTTACCCTTCCAGTGTATTTTTTTGATCTGATCTTGGCCTTACATCTTAGCTGATCCAAGGGCTCATATGAGTCCCTTGGTTTTCACAAAATATGGGGTTTGCATCAGATCACAACTTATATAATGTTATTATTTATAAATAGTTATGTTTAAGTTTGAAGTTTCTATTGTATTTTTAAAATTTTATTACATGTAATTGCAAAAATAATTATGTTTACATATAAAACTTCAATTCGGTATTCCCCGATTCTGAGTCGGATCTCGAACCTTGATTTATCTATCTATCATCTGCAAAGAGAGAAGAGAAAAAGAAGAAGAAGAGGAGGAGGCTATGGGAGACGAGAAGGTGAAGAACGAGGCGATGGAAATAATGGGTTTATTTCAAGTCTTGCCTCGTTTAGTAGTCTTTGATCTCGATTACACTCTCTGGCCTTTCTACTGGTACTCTCTCTCTCTCTCTATATTATATATATATATATATATATATGATAATATGAATATGAATAAACTTGTAATAATTCTACTATAAAATTACCTCACCTTCAATTAATTGAAGAAAAATTTGAAGGTTTTTTTTTTTGTTTTTTTGTGAGCATTATTGGAATCTGTAATTGATTGTATATATTTTTGGAATAAAATTATGCAATTTTACTGTTTTTTTTAGCTGGTGGTGATCCACCTTCACCAAGAAGAATGTTTTACTAGATATAATAGATATATGGGTGTTTCCTCTTTGATTTTCATGGAGACTGAACCCAAGATACTTTCAAATGCCCCGTATCCAGAACCAACTAGGCTACATGTTGAAGGCGTAATGGACAACATCCGGTCGTTATTTAATGTATTAGTCTTTAACCGGAATGTAGACCATATATGGACTATACAAATCAAAGAGGGTTCGGTTACTTTCTTTTCTATTCTTTTTTCACTTTGTAACAACATTTAGGAACTTACGCCCTCCAATTTCATGTCGGTTTGTAACTCTTTGAGTCTTTTGGTTTGCGGTTGTAGGTGATATATTGGGCAGGCACTTAGCTATTATATAGTTTTAAGGATTGAGAGCGCCAGACACTTGGCCATTCTATAGTTTCACGGGTTTAAAACATCTTTGCGTTCTTCCATATCATTACATTGAACGTAGATTGGTTTGATAAACGGCTTGATGTAAAGTTTGTAGCATTGAAAGTGACCCAATTGTGATGCATTTTAAGACAGAATATGGTGCCATCATGCGTACTTTGTAGAAATTTCTTTTATAGTACTTGGAGAGCTTAGTGAATTTTTGTTCTTGATATTTTCTGTATCTTCAGATATGAGATATCAAGTTCTGTAGTCCACTGGCTCAATGATGAGTTATTTGGGTTATAAAAAAATAGTTGTGTTTGTATAATGGTTATCGAGCACTTTGAGCTTAAACAGTTTTTTTCTTGTTTGAATTGTTAGTGAATGTCGATCCAAGCGTGAGACGCCATCTATGTATCCGCATGCTAAAGGCATCTTACATGCGCTAAAGGATAAAGGAGTTGGCATGGCTATTGCTTCCAGATCACCAACCAGAGACATAGCAGAAACTTTCATTGACAAGTTGGGCATAAAGCCGCTGTTTGTAGCCCAGGTTTGTGTAAACTGTCTTCGTATTAATTCAGAGGTTGCATTATATGAAACAAAATGGATTTGAATAAGTTATAGCGAAAGAGAAGGTTGTTATGAGGAGATCACATTTAAATGTTACTGGTAATTAATTATGATTTCTTATTATCGATACGTCATATGCACCTTGTTAAGAATGAAGATGATGATTGAAAAAATTTGAGTTCTCTTATTAATTTGTTTATACACATACCGCCAGGTGCTCGTGGTTACTTGTATTAAAGAGAGGAAAATCGTTGGAAATGAACATTCCCTGGACTGACACAAAATTTTAGTAAACTTGTAATAAAATGCTGTTTGGGTTTTATAGGGTCTTTTATTACTAATACAGGTGGCCTAATGGGTCGTTTGGTCGGTCGGGTTGGGTGACAGGTCAAAACGGGCCGGGCAAGTCAATGCTTGTATGGTCAACCTGCCTGACGTGTTCTTTTTTTAGTTAATCCATTTGACCTATTATCAATAAAATAATCCAAGTTGACCCGTTTTCACGTAGATGGATTGAGTTTGCCCCCTCTAATTAATAATTTGAGATTTTTTGACCGCTAATAATCTTAGAAAGATCATTTCTATCTTAGTGATGTATATCCACAATGTTGGTTAGGATTTAGGCAGTCTTTGCCATTGAGAGCTTTTTATTTCATAATCAGAAACAGTTAAGAAGGATTTAGGCAAGATGTTTGATGTCATATTGTGTCAGATATTCAGTAGATCCTAGGCATGCTTACAAATTCTATGTAGGAAGCTTAGAAGTCTTAGTTTTAATTTTTTTGCTTTTATCCAAAACTCACGTTTGATTATCTTGTCCTGAAGCCATGTTTCATGATATGTTGATCCTTTTCCATGTTCTAATTGCACCCCCTACCGGGCTACCATTACTCCATTAGTACATCCAAAGGAGAAAATTATACTCAATGCTCTGTTTCATTTTCCACTCATGGGGGAATCTTGATTGGTGAAAGTTGTTGCATTTAAATTACAAAATGGATCTTTCAATATAAAGTTTGGTACAAATAACACTAATAATGCGTTGTTTACTGATTAAATGACACAGTTACTTTTTTATGTTATCAGGAAATCTTTTCCAGTTGGAGTCACAAAACAGAACATTTCAAGAAAATCCATCAAAAGACTCAGGTGCCATATGAGTCGATGCTTTTCTTTGATGATGAAGATCGTAATATAGGACCGGTAGAAGTTCTTCCCATTACTTTTCTTCATACGTAATTTGCATATCCCTGCCTTGTAAGTTCGCCATAGAAAATTAATAATGTTGATATATGCAATCCATTTTGCAGGTTTCGAAAATGGGAGTGACAGCCATTTTGGTCAATAATGGGGTCACTCTTGGAGCCTTTCGGCAAGGGCTTACCCAATTTTCTCAGGGTCCAAGTTCATCAAAGAGGGATAAGAAAAAGTGAAAACTTTTATAAAAAAAAAAACACTTGGATATTGAATCCACATTATTGCTGGTGACAATTTAAAGAGCAAATTCATATTTGACTCATGTATTAGGACACTTATCATGTTGTGTACCATTTCACCTATACAGTTGGTGCAACTACAATGTCAACACCATTTTTAAGTTTTAAAAACACATACAGATGCTTTTATTTACAGATACTTGTTTCATCTATGGTTTGTGGTTAAAGCGGCCAGGTTGTATTGTGTAGACTTATTTTTGCTTTTCATTTCATGAATGTTAGAACTTAGAAGTAGTTAATTATGATGAAGAAATCTGTTTATTACAATGATATAATCTGTTTATTACAATTAAATGCATACTAACCAATGCTCCCGAGGTACTGGTCAGCAAATCCTTTTTTTTATATGTATATATATATATATATATATTTAATTTAGAATAAAAAATTACACAAAGAATATAACAGCTGGTCGACTTTGAAATACGAATGCACACCATATTTCGGCAACTCAGTCTAGATTAGCCTAATAATTTTCAATCATTAGCCTAATAATTTCCGATCATTAACTTTTAGAATGATATATCATTTTTCTTTTAGAAATGATCTTTTAGATATTAACTTTTTTTTATTAGATTAATATTTAATATTAAAATTATAATTAAAAATGTTGAGTAAACATTTTAAAAAAATAAACATATTGTGTTATTGATTTTGAATCACAATGCTTATAATTACATGTTTATTAATTGGCGTTCATTCATTTACACTGCATTCTTGAGTTTTATTTGTATGGGAAAAGAAAGGAAAGGATAGGAAATTATCTTCGATATTCATTCTTGAGTTTTTTTTAAAGTTTTCCTACCAATTTGGCATGATTTGGATGGAAAGGAAATGATAGGATGTGTAAAATTAATATTCAACCCTTCAATTTACATCTAGTTATTTAGACTATCCGGAGTGAGGGCTCCTGATGAAAGCCCTCATGAGGGCGTCTCCTGACATGTGGCTCCTAGTCAGCAGAGGGGACGTCTCTTGATTCTGGCTGGAGTGAAGCGTCCAAAGGAAGCCCCTTAAAGGACCCACTATTTATTTTATTTTATACTATTAATTAAAAAAAAACTTTATTAAAGAAATAAAATTAAAAAGAAAAAAACTAAAAAGTGGGAATCTTTTGTAACTTTTTAGAGGAAAAGTGGGTTTGTGCACATCTTTCCACAAAATTTTAGCCCGTCTCATTTCAGCCATTGACTAACTCAAAGTGCCATGGAACGCCGCCCGGGGGGTGTGCCCGGCGTTCCAGGTACGTTCCCGAGGTGACTGACGCGCATGGACGCCCCACTCCCAACAGTCTTACATAAGAAGGATACATTTGTAAAATTATATCTTTTTTTTCTTTTCTTTTCTTTTATTTTAACTCAAGAATGTAATTAAATCTTTATTTTTTTTATTTTTATTTTTAACTTGAGAATTTTTTTTATATATAATTTATTTATTTTTCCTCCGCTATCAAAAAAAAATCTAATCTTATCTTTTCTTTTTCTTTTTTAATTTTAAACTCAAAGAATACGTTAAGTTCGATCATGAACACAAACCACCTAACATAAATAAATCAATTTTTTTTACCGAACATCCATTTAACCGTTTATGAACTTCCGTTCGCGTTAGTTCCAACCCCATCTTAGTAAATCGTAACTTCATCATCATCATCATCATCATCATCATCATCACCGTGCATATACATACACACAGTGACCACTGGTTTCCTCACACACACTCTCTCTGTCTCTAATTAATTGATGACGTCAATAATTTCAACACCTGCCTTCACTTCCTACACAAACCCCCGTCACAAATTCGTCACCATCAAAACACCAAACCGATTAAACCACAATCCTTCATTCAATTCACCACCAAATCTATTTTCAATTTCTAGGGTTTCCACTTCTTCATTAATATGCTCTTGTAATAATAATAATAATCATCATAATAATAAACAAACTGGTGATAATAATAATAATGAAGAAGAAGAAGAAGAAGGATATAAAAAGTATGTTAAAAATGCTATTAAATGGTTTGATGATTATATGACTGGATATAAAAAATTTCACATGAATAATGACGATAACAATGATGACGTAATCAAGGATAGTGGTGACGTCACTGGTGATGTTGTGAATAGTGATTGGGATTGGGAAAGATGGAAGAAACATTTTGTTCAAGTTGATCAACAGGAACGTCTCCTTTCTATTTTGAAGGTACCTTGCCTTGTGACATTATTTTATGAATGTATGTTGGTTGCTTGCTTCGGGGTGTAATCGAGTCGAGTTTTTATCGAGCTACTTGACCTCGACGCTGATTAGCTTCTTAACAGTTAGGTTCATTTGGAAGCTCGTTTAGTTAGTTAGAGTTGAACGAGCATAGTTAAAGTTAGTTTCATGAGCTATTAGACAAAGTTTATCAAGCTTTAAGTCGAGCTTGAAAGTTGGTTGATTAATTAATTTGTTTTAAACTATAATGAAATATTGCAGTTGGATCTCTAACGCAATTTTCAAAAGTTATTCCACTCTGGTAATTTATAAAACAAGCCGAGCCCAAAGTTATTGCTACTCGACTCGGTCGACTACTTTACAGTTTACACCCGTATATTTTTATGTCACTTAAAATTGTGACGTGGCATCCTTTTCTGATAAAGTGGCGGCACACCACATTTACCTACATGGCTACATTGGTAATGGAATAGAAGTTTGTTATCCCGTAATAGTTAAGGGGTCTTTTGGTTTCATGCATATTCCGACCAAAAACGTAGTACATGGTAAATGGCCAAGTGCATCGACTGTATCTAACTTGTTACGTGTTGCGGTTGTATCTATCTATCAAATTTCTGGAACCATATTTTCTGTGTTCAGAACTTTAAGTTTGGTTATTGTGTATCTGACCCTCTTATAATAAACTGATGATTTGGCATTGTTAGAACAAAATTGAAAAAGTACCGGTTACTTGATGAAGGCCTGAAGGGGTAGCTGTATACATACAATATCAAGAATATAAAAGTTAAGTAGGGGGTTTGGAAGCATGATACACACAATAGCAATGCCACTACACGATAAGTTGGATACAGTTCCGTTCCCTTAGCCCTGTGGTAAAAAGTATAACTCGTTACATACAATGACAATTTGGCGAAAGTTTGTTCATTTGGTCCTTTTGTTTTTGTAAATCAAGATAAATATCTTGGAATTTGAAACCAGTAGTTTTTGAGGTCTAATCGTAATAGGTAATGATTGTGATTAAGATGAAGGAGATTTATCGAAGGAATTGTTGACTGCCATGAGGTGGTTTTAGGGGGGTAAATCGGAGGGAACCCCTTGATCCCCGGTACCGCATTGGTACCAACATGCACAGGCCACACAACACATGTTTCCGTAAAACCTCCACCCAATACCCCCACACTTGAGCAAATACCTAAATATTTCTCAATCATGCTTGCAAGCGGGATAGAACCTGTGCCACTTAAGGACATCAAATGGTGGGGCCCAGGCTTTGTAGGCGGTGGCTGGCCACTTGAGCCAACTCAAGTGGTTGCCATGAGGTGGTTTTATATGTAAAGTTGTGAAGTAATAGACTTGTCTGCAGTAAATCGCTGGTATTAGTTATTGCATCTTTTTAAAGATATGGTTATTCCTTACTTTGAGATAGTTTAATGGAATAGAAGTTTTACCTTGACATGTAAAATTAAATCATCACAGTCACATCTAAAGCGGGCCATTCTGAAAGAGGATTATGAAGATGCTGCTAGGATTAAGGTGGCAATTGCAGCAGCTGCTACCAATGATACTGTTGGCAGAGTGATGTCCCACCTGAGGGTAAGAGAAAGTTTTAGTCTGTGTTAGGCCTGGATTATGACATCTATAACCATACCTGCTAACCTTCTTAAATTTGCAGAAAGCCATAGAGGAGGAGCGATACATGGATGCAGCTTTTGTACGGGATTATGCAGGTGCAGGTTTGGTGAGTTTTTGAAACTGTTCTTTTAGAAGATTCTTATTAGAATGTTGAAGTTATCATATTGTTTACACATCATGCCTCTCATTGAAAAGTGGAAACACAATTAGGTCTATTGATGAATCTTTAAAGTTCTAGTGCGATATATGAGAAAATCTTTTTGAGGTAGTCAGTAGGAGATGAAAAATTTGATGTTCTAAAAGTTCAAGCGACCCTTCAAACAGAAAATTGGCGTACATTAGCCACACTTTACGGGTCTATGTAACACCAACTATATATGAACTTTCCGTCTTTCTTGGGTCAACTTATCTTTTCATCTGGTTTTTTCTCGTTTTGCATCTTGTTTATCTCTAAATGCATGTGTGATGGTTAGTGGTCGCGGCTTAAATTTAATCATGTTCTCATGGTTGGCACCTAGGGCATGTGTTTCTTCATGTGGTTCATTTAATTTTCTGAAAATCTGGTAAGCTTGGTCTTGATTGCTTTGGAGGTTTTGAGCTAAATTGGATTTATTTACGTGCTTTTGATTATTGTTTAATCATGTTGTACAACTGTCAAATTAGGTGGGATGGTGGGCTGGACTTTCAGATGATAACAAAGATCCATATGGTCGGATTATTCGTGTAAGTGCTGAGCATGGAAGGTACCTGGCAAGAAGTTACAGTCCCAGGTAAATTAGCCGATGTGTTTGATGACTCCATACCATATGATTATATGTGAAATTAGTTATAGTTTTGAGTTTTGATGGTTGAGAAGAAGTCATGTTTTTAGATGTTTATATAATTTCTCTATATTATGTTCATATCGTCTATCCTCCTTTGTGCAGAAGCTTAACGTCAACAATTAATATTTACTGTACCTCTTAGAAAATTCTGTTCATGTTATTGATTAATATCTATGGTAGCATGATATATTGAAGGTTTTGTTTTCAGGCAGCTTGCCACGGCTTCAGATGGTTCCCCTTTGTTTGAAGTTTTTCTAACAATGAACGATAACGGAGAATACAAATATCAGGTATCTTTTTTTTTCTTCCTTTCCTTCAACTGCCTAGCTTTAAGCATATGAGTAATTTTGTATCTAGATTGGTGATGGTTTTGTTAATTCACATGGGATTGAATTTGCATGATTAGGCTGTATACTTGAAACGGCCTGAGGTTCCCCAAGAGTTACCAGCTGTATCCCCCAAGTCATCACGTCTGATTAGTAGCACGAAACCCTCTGAAATAGTGGGGGATAAAGGTGATTTGTTTGGTAAGGATATTGAAGATAAAGATAATGACTATGAAATGGATGATGATGATGATGATGATGATGATGATTCTGATATGGCTGAGGAATCTGCTTTTGAGAATATTCTGCGAGATATGATTCCTGGTGCAAAAGATTTGAAAGTTAAAGTCTTGAATGTGACAACACCAGAAAAAATAGATCAAAATCTAATAAATAAGGCAGTTGAAGAAATAGCGGATGAAGAAGATGAAAAAGAGAAGGATACTGATTCAGAAGAATTGGATGGAACTAATGAAGAACAAGATGATATTAATGTTGATTCTGATAGTTCAATAGCTGACAGTGAAGGGAAAAGTCAAATTGCAGTGAAGATTATAGTTGGTGGCTTGGTACAAAAAGTTTCCAATGGCACAACACGTAAACACCTAATTCGTGTTCCAGCTAAGCTGGAGAAAAGGAGTCGCTCGTCATTTGCTTTCTCTATAGAGAAAGAAAAGCAACTGGTTTCCTCCAGAAATGCACAATCTATAAAGAAGAATGACACTAGGATTCGAGGTAAGCGTAGCACAGACAGTGTCATGCTTGATCTTGCTAAGTCCATTGGAAAAGGGAAGATACCCATGAAGGTCAGAGTAGTAAATTCACAATATATTCTTTATCACGTTGTATTACAGATGACATGTTAAGCACTTAAGTGGTTGTGACGATATCCCTACTTTTCCAGGTGCTTAAGGATGTTGGTCAGATGATTAATCTTACCCTTAATCAGGCCAAGAATCGTCAACCCTTATCTGGGTCTACAACCTTTAACCGAATTGATCTTCCGAAGACGAGAGACCCGTTAAATGGTGATCTACTATGTTATTTGTATGCTGCCATTTGTTTCCATTTTGTTTATATTTTGTTCTCGGGACATCTTTTTACCCAATCGGCATTTGGTTCTTACAACACTAATTTTTTATCAGTTAATTGCCTTACCCGTTGGCAGGATTATATGTCGGTGCACATGGGCTTTACACTTCAGAGGTCATTCATCTAAGGCGAAAATTTGGCCAGTGGCAAGAAGATGGTGGCATGAAGGAGCCTTCAGCTCTTGAATTCTACGAGTATGTAGAAGCATTGAAGTTAACAGGGGACCCTTATGTGCCAGCTGGACAGGTAAACTTTGTTATCGTTAAATCCTTTTTTTGAATTCGTAACACTATCCTTGATTCTTTCTGGAATTATTTTTCCGGGCAAGGGTTTTAATGGGTGGAAACAGCATTGGGTGAAGTCACTGTAAATTCACATGGGTCTAACACCCTAAATATCAATGACAAATATTGTGACAACTAGTATTTCAGATATCTTTTTGGCATCTAGACTAGAAGCCTTGAAAATTTGTGTACATATTATTATCTTCAGAAGCATGCTTGATTGTTTATTTTGTAAACATCTTGTATAAATGAATGCACAAAATATAAAGCAACAGCAAGTTATACTTGTATGCTATTATATGTCGCACTATGATTATGCCATCTTTTGTGATATGTAAATATGGCAAATCATTTGTTGAGCATCTTGTTATTAGTTGGTCGTAGTATGGTCAATGGAATCTGAACCCTGAATGTTGGCGAGTGCTTGCACATTTTGGAGTAAATGGCTTCTGTATATTAGAATACTGTAATCTTTATTTATTGTTGCTAGACTGAAAATTGGGATAACAGAAGGATAGTCAGTGTTGTAAAAATCGGACTTATCGGCCGATAAATCAGTGATAAATCGCTTATCGGGCTTCAACTGTAATGAAATC
>JAOXNX010000019.1:12730663-12741039 GCA_028566075.1 Solidago caesia
ACCCCTAAAAGGTTAGGAACCTTTAGGAACCCTTTTTTTAACTAAATTTCATACATATGCTCACTTGCATACATATGATCGACTTGCATATATATGCTTATATGCTCGAGTATATGTATGAAATTTAGTTAAAAAAAGTTTCCTAAAATAACTTTTCACTATATATAAATATATATGTATATATAAACGTTGGGCATATTAAAATATCAGTATGCTGGACAACAAACTGGAGTGACAAACTGACGGGCATACTGAATCTCCAATGGTGACATGCTGATGGGGATACCGAAGTTTTCAGTATTAACACCATTGGAGATAGCTTAAGAAAAAACAAAACATAGAATTGTGTAAAATCGTCATCCGTTAGAAATCCATAGTCCGTATTTTCCGTGCTACGTTTCTCGTACACCAAAAATCCATTTCCATTTCCATTATTATTATTATTATTATTATAATATAATTATTAATATTAATATTAATATTAATTATTATATAATAATTATATTATTATAGCTTTTTAATTTCATATCATAACAAATTTCATTTAGAAATCCCCACTAGTAGTAAATTAGGGTTTATGCAAAAAATTGGAATTTGATGATGTCGGATGGTAATAATCAACAGCATCATCATTTAGCAGCTGCAGCAGCTACTTCATATGATCCTACTACTACTGTAAATAACATGATTCATCAAAATGATGAAGATGATGATGAGGGTGATGATGATGACGTGGCAGGTGGTGAGGAAGAATCAATTGATAATCCTAGTCAGATCGGTTTTCATCATCATCATCATCATGGTTTACAGAATGATGTTGATATTGGTGTTGGTGTTGGTGGAATGGATGAAATGAGTGGCCCAGGGCATGCTTTGTATGTCCCCGATACCGAAATTATTCAGCCGATAACTGCTGGTGGTGCTGGTGGTGTTGATCAGCTTACCTTGTCTTTTCAGGGTGAAGTTTATGTTTTTGATGCTGTTTCCCCCGAAAAGGTCTTTCCTTTTGTTGTTTTTATTATTATTTTGTTTCATGTTCAGATATATAGGTATAGTATCACGTAGACGTAGGAAGGGGTCTTAACGTAGGAAGCATTTTGGGGTTTTAATGTGTTCGCCCCCAGCCCTGCATCAAAGGGGTCTTGATCTGATGTAGTTGAGACCTTGATGTACTTTACTTTACCTTTTGACACACACGATTTTAGTATTTTACTCCTTGATTCACTGTCAGGTGCATCAAACAGTAAAGTCTACTTTTTGACGCACTTAATTCAAGGTGCGTAAAAGAGTAACTCAAGTGCATCAAAGTGTAAACGATAGGTGCATTACAGAGTAAGAATGCTGACATTACTTTTGATGCACTGCACTCAATATGCTCTTTGATGCATGTGCTGCGACTTATGTCAGGTGCATCAAAGTGTCTATGTACATGAAACTATGAAAGGGTAAGTTGAAGGTCTATCAAGGATAGGTGCATCAAGGAAGTCCTTGTGGGTGGCCATGGTCAGGGACATGTGGAAGCGCCAAAACCCTTTCTATACTCTCTACGTTAAGACTTTTTCGAACCGGAACTAGCCCCTCTCTATCAGTATCCATGACATTAGTGTTTGCTTTATTTATTGTCCTAAATAAACATGCTTGTAGCTTCCATTATGGGTTTATAGTGGGTTTGGTTATTGTAACCCAAAGCTTATGGTAAAAGAAATACCAAAGAATGAGATAGCATCACATGGCAGTTGTGCATCAAATTTTTGGCGGGGTTCATCAAATTTATTTATAAAAGTGGTGCTCATAGAAGCATGCCCACCCAAAAATTACCATGTTTCGCCGTCTCGTTCTTTCTTATTTATTTTACATCAAGCATTGCTACTTGAACTAATCCCCTATGGTGAGGTTCATGAGAAGGGCCTCTTATGGAAAAAAGGTAGTAAGGGTTCCGGTGCTTACATGTATCTCATGCTCTAGGCTAAGAAAAAGGTGCATTAAAGTGTAGAAAAGGTATGTTGCATCAACCACGTGTTAGCACCGGAATCCTTCATACCTATTTCTCCACGAGGACCCTGATCATTCTTCTATGGGTTTAATACTAAGAGGGTATCCGGGAATGTATATTCATGTGCTTATGGCTTTGGTTTTATAAAGCGAATACTTGCTTTGAATTGTTTGGATACCTGTTACATTTTAGGTTATTTTAGAGGAAAACATATTCTAGGATTTTTTTTATATATAATCAGATGTAGTGCGTTTTTTGAACACACTTTGTAAGCCACAAGCATTTCAAAATATGTAATCTTAAACACCACCTCCTAAGCTTCTCCTTGTAGAAGGTGCTATTAGAGTCTTTTTGAAATTAACTTAGTTTGCGTTTAGTGTAATAGAATTTACTTGGGACCTGTTTTTGCTTAAAAGGGGTGTTTGGGTATGCAATCAGACAGATTATTGCAGGGTTTTTTCTACTACTGTTTTGGGCAAATTGGTTGTCTTTTATGATATATTGATTAGCTAGGGTAAAACTAATCATGTTTAGATAATCTTAGTAGATGCCAAAATATATTTATAAGATAAGTGTAGAATTACCCAACTGTTCCTAGATGAAATCACTGTCAAAATAGAATATGTTTATGATTTTCTTTATTGGCTTTAAACTAAATTTTTCTTGTATAAAAGGTGTTATTGGGATTATTATGAACTTTCAAACTTATATTAGTTTGCTGTTTAAAACTTTAAATGAATTGCACTAGGACCTGTTTTGGATGGGCAGTGGCTTAAATACGGGTGTTTCAATGGGAGATTAAACTGATTACTGTGGTTGACGTTGAAATAATCAGTTGAAGTATACGGTGAACTTATTATTGATTTTGATTTACTTATAATCTAGGGTAATTATTGTAATACTCGGATGATTACTGAATTACCTAACTTTTACTAGCTTTAAGAAACATCTAGTTCTCTAGACTCATTGATTACTTTGAGAACAAACATCCAAACGCCCTCAAAATGTGTCAAATGCTTTAAGGATTGATTCAGCTATATGGTGATCTGATATAATTTTGGCAAATTGCAAGTTACTATTTAGTTTTGACATGCAGATGTAACATACTTTGTTTTTAAGCGTTTATTGTGACATGCTTATTATTCTTACCAATATATATATATATTCATATTGTTGCATTAAATGGTAAAAAGATAAGTATGTTTCGTTAAATGGTGAAAAATAAAGTATATTGTCTATATTGGTAAATAGTGAATAGTATCTTACATTTCATGCAGTTTGCCTGCTATAAGTCATAGAACTCTTAAACTAATGGCGAATTTACAGGTGCAAGCTGTTCTGTTACTTTTGGGTGGATTTGAAGTACCAAGTGGCGTCCCTTCACTAGGAATCCCTCCCCAAAATCAAAGGGTAAGAGAATAATGAATCTTTCTATCAAGTTCTTGTGGTTATAATCCGTTGAAACTTTTTCATCAAATGTGTATAGGATTTGAGTGAATTTCCTGCAAGGTCAAGTCAACCTCAAAGGGCTGCCTCCTTGATCCGGTTCAGGGAGAAGAGAAAGGAAAGATGCTTTGATAAGAAAATCCGCTACACTGTTCGGAAGGAAGTTGCACTTAGGTAGCACTTCAACTATAGGAGATTTCTTTCGTTATGTATTTTCCTCAAAAAAAATTTTTTTGCCCTTAACATAATTTTGAGTCTAAATCTGCTATACTATGTATATTAACACTAATTTCTATTGTATTGATGTAGTCTGACATATATAAGCGTCCTGATACTCAATTTTTTAGGTTACAAATATCTACAGTCATGTTTGGCTCATCTCTATCTACATAAGGCTTCCAAACTTATCCTATGCTACTTTATTTATCCAGTTTAGTATCTGCAGCCTTCATTTTTTCCTTCTATGTAGTACTGATTATCTATATGGTATCTTAAGGAGGGTATTAGAATATTGAGAAGATATATAGAAAATTATCATCAAAATCATATTAGTTTAGGGGATGCAATTCCATCGAGAGTGTACTGGTTCACTCTTTATCTGCCAAGATCTGCGTTTGTCATTAGTAGAGGTGGCAAAGTGGCATATTGGGTAACAGTTCAAAATGGCTATTTTTTTGTTACATTCCGGATTGGGTTGACCCGACACTTTTTTCCTTTTTTTTTAATGAATAGCTTGTCAAATATTGTTAAATTTTTTTATAGTATTTCCATTAGTTATCTTAGTGTTTTAAATAGCAGAATTTATGAGGGTTTATGCATTAAACCACACTTTGGGTGACTTTCTATGCATTTGACAAGAGACCGGAAGTATCTATTTTATAGTCTCTTTAAAGGTGAAGTAAAAAGTAATTATTCGAAAACTTAAAGTGAAATTAAACTAGAAAATTACTACAGTTTGTCGGCAGTGAGTTCACAACTGGTTGCTATCCTGTGTTATTTTTTGACTTGAGGCTGGAATATATTCTGCTAGGAGTTACTTTTTGTGTGTTTGTTCCTTAACTTGGATATTTAATTCCATATATTTCCCACAGAATGCAGCGTAAAAAAGGCCAGTTCACATCATCCAAGGCAATATCTGATGAAGCGGCTGCTTCTGATTGGAATGGTGGTCCTGGACAGGATGAAGAAACAACGTAAGTACCGGTTTCAGTTATCTCGTTAACTGGAGTTTGGAAAATGGGTGGGTTGGTAACAAGTCAAAATGGGTGATTTTGAGTATAGGTCGGGTCCAGTTGAGTTGGCTTGACCTGCAAGCACTTTCTTTTATCAAAATTTTCAGAATTTCACAGATAAATAAGTCTTGGTTTTGCTATACAAAAAGGATTAGCGGCACAGCTTGTTGCCCGTTGCCCGTTTCCCTTCTATTGCCATGTAAAATGCTCGAATGTAAATCATTATTATAATTAAGGTGCTACATATGGTTAGGAAAACTATATTATTACTCCTTTACTGTAAACCATTTGACCTATTTGAAATAGACATAACCCAAATGACCTGTGATGAAATGGGTCAAAATTGTGTTTATTGGTATCTAGGCTCAGATTCTTAACCTTTTCATGTCCTTGGCTTGTTTCTTTCTTTAAGGTGTTGTAAATTGACACCCTTGTAAATATAAATATCTTTTTAGTTTTTAGCCAATTTGCTAGTTAATTTTGCCTCAGAATCATATGTATTTGCTATTTACAGATGTAGACACTGTGGAATCAGCTCAAAGTCCACTCCTATGATGCGACGTGGACCCTCTGGCCCAAGAACATTGTGCAATGCATGTGGACTCAAGTGGGCCAATAAGGTAAGATATAACTCTTACATGTTTCTGCATTTATTTTTGTGACAAATGTTGTCAATACCCAATTTTAGAAAAGATTTAAACTAGTTAGTAAGCTTTGCAAGCTCGTTCCATTTTAACCTTTTTATCCTATGTTAAGAATGTGTTCTACTTCATGACCAAAGAATTTTGACTGAGAAATGAGTACAAGAGTGCATTTAGCCATTTACCATCATGGTCCTTCAAAAAATAATTTTGTACCTATTTTTAACCATTGTTTGTTGCAGTCATGTATGTCTTATTTTCAGAACTAACTTTTGCAGGGAGTTCTACGAGACCTAACCAAGGTTTCAGCACCCGGAGTTCAGGATCCTACTGGAAAGGCTATTGAGCAGGTAACTTCTTGCAAGCACACCATGTTTCTATTTTATGGGTCAATTATTTACAAGGGGATTGCGTGACTCACTTTACTACTTTACTAGCTATAAAATGGTGCAAAATCGTAAACAAATGAAACTCTAATCACTTGTTGGTTTGTTAAGCAGAGTGACGGTGAAGCAAACAACTCGGATACTGCAAATGTGAATCCTCTTATGCTCAGTAATGGAGACACCTCTGCTTGATGTGGAAATAAAAGATGTAAAATAAAGAGAGGATGCTATAAGTTTAATCATTACACCAAAAATTTGTAGACATAGTTTGTTTCATTACAGGTACATGAGACTGTATCATAGTGTTGCTAGATGTAGGTTTTGAAGCATGACTCGGTTGCATCTCTCATACTTCATCTCATTATAACATTAAATGCATTCGAGTCTGTTGTTTTCTCTATTTTGGTGTTGTACTGTTGGCCTAGAAGAAGCCTAGAAAATATGGTCACGGATGGGGTACATACAACATTAGCGAGCTATTTTAAACTACCAGTTAGCAGGGTGGGAATTCTATCCTAGTGTCCATGGATATAAGAAGTCAAATGATCCGTGATAGGACGCGTGGCTGAGGTTTCAACAAGCATGTAATCCTCAAGTTCAATAAACACAAGTTGCCAAGGTTTATATCGGTCATTAAAATGGTAGATGCCCAGATGGTGGTGTGAATAGGTGTGCATATCAGACAAGGTTGAATAAGACATGAAGTCTAGTTATTGTAAGGGCAAGCAGAAATGAAACCACCGTCAAGTTCATGTGAATGTCGAGTGTGGGTGCAGGTAAAGCAGTGATGTGGGATATTCTATATTCTATACTCACCAACAAATATGGGCTTAAAAATATGTATTCTCATTCACCTCACATAATTGTTAAAATCTTTTGGGAAGAAAAAAATTTTCATTGAATTTTTTTTTTATGTGTATATTAAATTATGAAAAGTTTATTTTTTTTTTAAGTCATAACTGAGATTTTCATAATTAAAATTTAAAAATTATAAGTTATAATATACAAAATGAGTTAATTATATAAATGAAAAGTTTGACTAAATAAGATAAGTACTAGAAGTATATCTGCGCAGTGTATTGTCCATGGATGATTTTTCCAAAAAGAAAATTATATTGTAGTGTATATAAAATTCGTAAACTTCATTCAGTAATACGTCAAAAGGTGATGGTGGCCGGTAGCCGGCTTCGCCGACCGTCGGTTTTAGATTGTCTAACAACTGGTATAATAAAAATTTTGTTTGTTATTGTTGTTAGGATAATTAAAATTAGAAATGATTATGTAAATTAGTATATAAATAATATAAACATTAAATGATAGTAAAAAAAGAAATACTTAAAAATTTTCAAAAATTAAAAAAAGAGATTGGTGATTGGTGGTTTTTTAGAAGTGCTGACATTGCCATGGAGGGTTTTCATGTTGCTATTGAGAGATTGGTGATTGGTGGTATTTTTAAAAGTGCTAACATTAACAATGTTTTAGTTTCACATCTTTTTTATGCAGATGATGTTATGCTTATAGCTGAATGGGACAAGAACAACTTGGTGGTTATATCCAATGCTCTCAGATTCTTTTACTGTATCTCGGGTTTAAAGATCAATTTTGAGAAGTCATCTATCATTGGTGTAGGTGTTGATGAGAATGAAGTTGCTCAAATGGCTGCATCTAATGGTTGTAAAGTTGAAAAGTTGCCTTTCAAATATCTTGGTATCCCCATTGGTGGTAGCTCGACTCGGATCAACACTTGGGAGCCTATCATCACAAAATTCCAAAGAAGGTTATCTAATTGGAAAGCTAATTTACTATCCATTGGAGGGAAGACTACTCTTATTTCTTCGGTGCTTGGAACTCTCGGGATTTATTTTCTCTCTTTGTTTCGTATGCCCAAAAAGGTAAATAATTCTTTGGAAGCTCTCATATCTAAATTCTTTTGGGGAGGGTCTGGTACTCAAAGGAAAATTTCATGGGTAAGTTGGGGTTCGGTTACAGCATCAAAAGATGATGGGGGTGTAGGTATTGGTAGTTTGGAGGCCATGAATCACGCTCTCTTATATAAATGGAGATGGAGGGCATTAACGAATCCGGATAATCTTTGGGTCCGCGTTGCTACTGCCATTCATGGTGAGGATTGTTTTATCAATCTCCGGGCTCAATCACGTGGTTTATAGTATCGTATTGTGGAGTCGATTAAGGATTTGCAGAAGGTCGTTCCGGAATTATCCAATAGCATTAGACGTGACGTTGGTAATGGGGATAGAACAAAGTTTTGGAAACATGTGTGGAGTGGTGATACCTCATTCGCATCAAGTTTTCCGAGATTATATGCCATTGAGGTTGACAAAAATTGTACTATTAGCAATTGTTGGAACAATATGGGATGGAATTGGAAGTGGAGACGTCCACTTATTTCAAACCGAGAGCTTCAGTGGTATAATGAGATGTTGAGTCGATTGCCTTCTAGCTTACAAGCTGATAAAGAGGATAAGTGGACCTGGAATTACAAAGGTAAGGATCGGTTCTCTGTTGCTCTCATTCGAAGATCTTTTGACCATCATCGATTAATAAAAAGAAACAACATGGTCACGAGATGGAATAGATTGGTGCCTAAGAAAATTAACTTGTTTGTTTGGAGATTGAGAAATGACAACCTTCCTACGCTGGTGAATTTATTTGCAAAAGGTATTGATATTACAACCGTAACATGTGTCCATTGTTCTAATGGAGTGGAATTCACCAACCACATCTTTTAAGCTCTTGGCTGAAGATTATTATTCCTAATGATACACCTGATGGAATCTTGAGTTGGTGTGATAATTTGAGTCACACGAGTTTTATTCGTCAAAGATTGGAAGCTATTTTGTTTATTTGGTGGTGTCACATCTGGAAGGCTCGGAATAACAAGTATCATAACGAAATGAATCAAACCAGTACCGAGATTGTTAATTCGATCGTCTCCATCTCTTTCCTTTGGATTAAGCACCGAGGCAACAACATATGCTTGTCTTGGGATGTTTGGATCGGGAACCCTTTATTTGGTTGATAGAGGTTTTTTAGTTTTGTCTTTCCCTTGGAACTTGTTTGAGGTTGCAATAAAAACATCACGAAGTGAAAACCGGTGGCTCGGCCTTCATTTGATGGGGTTTTCTCTTTTTTTTTTCCAACCCTTTTACAACCTTAGCAGTAAAAGTTCCAAGTTGATTCTAGTTTGTGTATGTTTTTGTATTTTTAGATTTGTACTTTGATCACTAGCATCTTGCTAGTTGATCGTTTTTATTAATATAATTTATTGCCGTTCAAAAAAAAAAGAAGTTTTGGATAAAAAGTAGTTTGGTACGCATTTAGTTTGAAAAAACACTCTTTATTTTTTTATTTTTATTTTTTAAGTAAACATGAAAAACAAAAAACTCATCAATTCATAGTTTTCCAAAAAAAAAAGAAAATACTGTTTTCTAATTTTTTAATGGAAAACTTAAAAAATCTTTTTATTTATTTCTAAATATTTTTCACTTTAGAAATAGAAAAATCCTTGTATTTTCCAAAATTACTACTAAACACATTTTTAAATTTTTCAAAGGTTTCTAGGGATAGAAAACTTTTATCATTTTCTTAAAAAATGAAAATGAGAAATTAGAAAATGTTTTATGTAACTAAACACGCCCATAAAATTCTTAATGAACTCGTTGACAAAAAAAATTAACACTTTTTTTGTCAGGTTGACAACAAAAAAGCAAATAAATGCCACGAGTTAGCTATGTATCTATCACATAAACATAGATAACTTTTTCCAGTTAATAGTTCTTGTTAAGTTAATACAAAATTACAAACACAAAAATCAAGGGTTTCTCCAAACTTATCAGTGTGTCTAATGATCATTTCAGTTTATACCCATAAAAACAAGGGTTTCTCTAAATATCATACCCATCAAATTTATACCCATTAATAGGTTAACCATTATATTAAGTTCGGACTTTTAATCGAGTCTCAGTATATAAATTGGGTTAATTATCTAAAATAACAACCTACTTTTCAGTTTGTCTCTTTTTAACCATTCTAGTTTCGTACAACCATTCTACTTTCCAAATTTCGTGTTTGTATCTCACACCTTACCTCGAGCGACCTGGATCGTTAATTAGTTGCTTATCGGGATAAGCGGAGTAATCGTCACCACATACATATCCTGTAAGAAATCCTCAGAATGAGCGATGACTTCCTTCATCACTCTCGAGGCAGTCTCTTGCCATTCACGAGACATGTCCCCTGGCGCGGCTCGACCCCTAACGCAGCACGTCTCCTAACGTGTCACGTCATGCGATAAAACCCTTGACAGAACACGTCCCTTTACACGACACGCCCTATGACCAGGACCCCTAAAGAGGTACAGTCGATGACGTAGCACGACCTTTGACATGACATGTCCCTTGACGTGGCACATCCCCTAAGACGTCACTTTCCATAACGTGGCTCAAAAAAAAATAAAAAAATAATTCAACATAATGCCATGTAGGAGCCATGTGTAAGCCACACCATTACTGTAACGGTCAAACAGGTAATCAAGTAGTAAGATTGATAGGGTTTATCAAGCAAAAGAAAGAGAAGCTTAAAGAGGGAAAACATTTCACCAAATTTCCTCCCGTGATTTATTCATTCGTTCAACATAAATAGAGCAATCACATTACAC
>JAOXNX010000019.1:12741139-12752600 GCA_028566075.1 Solidago caesia
AATAACCACACCGCTGCCACCACCAACGCCGTCACCACTCGTCGCGCCACCACCACTACCAACCACCGCCGCCACCATCACACCGCCGCTGCATTGCGCGGGTATGCTAGTTATAATGTATCTACATACCTTTATATAAAAAAAAAAAAAGCAAACTTGTTTAATTAAATTTTTTTTTGATATGTGAACCATTTTTACCTTACAAAAGTAACTAATTTAGTTATAAACTTATTTTTTAAAATAATATATAATTTTTTGTACAAACATAAAACCAAACATTTCTTATTTTAAATAACCATTAATCCTTTTATAAATTATAGTAAGTAACACCAAATTACGTATTCCGTGGGTTATGGGTCCCAATATTGTTTTCAACAGTATATGGAGGAGGTTGAGATGTAGATAGCCTTATCTGAACCTTAAGGTAAAAAAAGCTATACTAAGTTTTATCAAATGTAGAAAAAGAACTTGATCCAACCCGATTGGTTTTGCCAAATCCATTTATAAATTATACATAACAAGCTAAATCATCTCTAAACAATGGTAGGAGTACGGTTCGGTTTGGGTCGGTTTTTGACTAAAACCGAAAACCAAACCGATATAATTAGGTTTTTGAAAACAAAAACCATTGGGTTTCGGTTTTTTCGGTTTGGGTCTATTTCGGTTTGGTTTTTCGGCTTTAGTTGGTTTTTAATCACTTGTGGGTTTGAGCTAACTTGAGCTAGAAAAGTTTAAAGTTTATACCCTATGATTATACTACAATTTCAATAACTTTTCCAAATAATATTAGTAGCAAAAACAATCAAAATAAGTTGTACAAACTTCAAATGTTTATTTCAAACAAACTTCGTATATAACTATTTATATCTATTACGCGTTGTTTTGCAATTTATTAAACCGAATCGATCTTGTTGTGTATTTTTACCTAAAACATATAATTGATTTTGTTTTATACACTCAAAATGCAAATATTTTTTTTTTTTTTGAACATTCAATCTTTATTAATAAAAAGGCTAACGAGAAGCTAGAAGTACAAGCAACACAAAGAAATAACATACAGTACATGGATTAAAGCAATTAGAAGCTGAAGTTGCACCACTTAGACCATTCGATGTTGGAATTCAGAGAGCGGTTTGATAGCCACATGAAACTGATACTTTTGAGCTATTTGGCTGCGAAGCGAAAGGATGGGGGCTTGCTTGAGAATACCTTATCGTTTGTTAACTTCCATATGATCCAGCAAAATGCAAATATATTAACATATCTATTAAAGCATAAGTAACAAAGGACATACATATAAAATAAATTAAACAATATATATCTTTGGTTCGGTTCGGTTTGGTTTTTATGGATCGGCTTTTCGTACGAAACCGAAACCGAAACCAAAACTGAACCAAAACTTTCGGTTTTCAGAAAAACAAAACCAAAAATCGTTAATTTTTTCGGTTTTCAATTTCGATTCGGTTTTTCGGTTTTTATCGATTTTTTGTTTTTCGGATCGGTATAAATAGTAATTAGGTTTAAGAGTCTCAACCTAACCTCTCACTGCTTCTCTCTCTCTCTCTACACGAAACCTCTCACCGCTTTTCTATCTCTCTCTCTCTCTCTCTCTCTCTCGACTTGTCTCAAAAATGGCTCGCAGAAGCTCTGGTGGTAATTTTTTGTTTTTATTTTTGTTTTTTGGATCTACGTTATTCTATTTCATAGATATATAAATACTTTTAAATGTTAATTGTCTTTATATTCTTTCGATTTATTTGGAAAATAATCGTCCGCACAAACATTTCATTTTGTTATTAGGGTTTTATTTTCTTTGACCTTCTATACATTTTCCATATTATTTCTTTCATCAATATATCTTTATTTTTATGCTTTTTGGTTGTTTTAGATTATTATTATTATTATTATTATTATCATTGTTGTTGTTTCTAGATTCGGAGGTATGGTTATAGGTTTATTATGAGATATAAGGACTTACCACTATAGCCATGAATCTATAGTATTTATCCTATTTTAAATTTCGTTATTGTGTGTATCCAACTTTCAATTATTGTTATCGTATGCATCTGACCGTTTAAAGGAGGTTTTAAGGAGGTGGAAATTATATGGGTGGCAGGTTAGGAAAAAAAAAATTAGCTAAAAAATGCATACAATAAGTGAGAGCATTCTATTCTACAGATGATTACAGTAACAATAGGTGAATGTTGTATACACTATAAACACAATAACGACATTTAAAGTATGATGTATATTATGGATTATAGATTTTGGGTAATTGTTGGATGCATTTCTTAGCTCTTAAACCTTAATTTTATGATCCTTGTTTTATAATTTGAGGGGATTACACAAGGTAAAAGCTTTAGTACAGTAATAGTGTAGGCTGTACGCTGTAGTATAGATGAATGCTATCTAAATGTGGTAATGGTCATTGAGTCTATGGTTAACTGTAGAGTCAAGTATATGGCCATTTATCTTGCTACCGTTGGGAAAACTGCTCGTTTTTGTTTGTTATTGTTGGTTTTCAACGGGTTCATTTGATTTGTCCTCCGGGGTGCATTTTGTTAGCAGTTGCAGTTTCAGCTTGTATCAAGTTAGTCCATGAAAATTAGAAATAAAACAAGTCGTATGTAATGCTTGATGGACATGAAACATTTGGACTCTTTATGTTCATGCTCATCACATATGATAGATTAATCTGTAATGTGCTGATGGCATGCCAATGTTGGGGGTTTTTTCATCTATTTGTGTGTTTTATGGTATATATGTTGCTTATTTTGCAGGAAGGTCAGCTCGTGCACCTGCTCGTGCTCCATCACGTAGCGCCCCGGCGCCTGGTATTCTTTTACAAACCATTTCAACTCAAGTACAGATTTATGTAGTCTTTCTCTGTTCTTAACATCTCATTAACAATTTTATTGCTGCAGCAAGCCGTGCACCTCCTCCTGCACCTGTGCAGAGTAGTGGTGGTGGAATGTTTGGAGGCATCGGTTCAATGATAGCTCAAGGTATATCAAATCACCTACACATAACGGACCGGTCATTATTCTAATAATCATGAAATTTATATATCTTTGAACTCTTGCCATAGGAATGGCTTTTGGTACTGGGAGTGCTGTTGCTCACAGGGCTGTAGATGCTGTGGTGGGTCCACGTACAATTCAGCATGAAACTGTTGGTGCTGCTGCTACAGATGTTGCCATAAATAACACTGTTTCTGATGCTTGTGGCATGCACTCAAAGGCATTCCAAGATGTATGTTTATCTCTTTTTATGTATGCATTCCTCTTTGTCGCCTTTCTTGTTGACTAAATAACATTGTTCATCATCTTACTTAACCTCTGTAAACAGTGGGGTGACAAATCACTTAAATGTAAACCTGTTTTATGTGCAGTGCCTTAACAGCTCTGGAAGTGACATTGGGAAGTGCCAGTTTTACATGGATATGCTTGCAGAGTGCAAAAGGAACTCGAGTTTGAATGCTTAATTATAAGCGGTTTCACAATGATTCACAATGAGCTAAACTTTGTTCATTGTATTATTTTGGTTATTGGCTGGATCTGGACGTGGGGTTTGCTATAATATTCGAGACTTGTGACTTGTTTCAACTTTCAAGTATGAAAGCTTTGGTGACCAATAAATGACTTGGGTGTTGAATTATCATCTGTGTTTGTTTCATGGGTCAAAACCATGATGCATGTGTTATCTTCTTGCTTTTGCTTACATGCCTTAGGTACGGTATGTGCCAAATATATAATGGCATGCATATCACTCGATTCACCGAGTTTGACATGCTTTTGGTCTGTCATTTAGACTTATGTTTGGAATCGTTACCAAGAATGCGTCTGTTGGTTATGATATGAAAATATGTCATGGTTGTATGCTTCAATTTGTATTTGTGAAGTAACTAGTCAATGTGGGCATAAAGGGTACTGCTGTACTGGTGAACATGAATATATTCTGGAATTTGCATATCGGTTTAATTTCATTTTTTGCGCTCTCATTACCAGTTTTGGTCTATGTTAGCATTAATTAGATTAAACTGCCATCTTCATGGACAAGAGCATAAGGAATACAAATCAACTAAATCCCATTCATATGTAGGGAGAGCCATACACAAAAACAAGAAAATGAAACTGAAGGGTTTTACCATTCGATTGAAGTTGGGATATTATACCGTATCAACAATCAATCATGCTGTTGCAGCAACCTAAATTACTTGTTGGGTCAATGGTTAGACATTGGTTGAATTATGGTTTAAGGTGTACCCATAGTTAGACTCGTACGAGTCGAGTCAAAACTAGGTGTAAACGAGGCGACTCGGATGGCGACTCAAAGGTTATGACTCATGGATGAATTGCAAGTCAAGGTGTGACTCGGTACGAGCCGAGTCGACTCGTGACTCTTACGAGTCGGAGTTTTCTACCAAAAAAAGGAAAATACGAAACCCAAATCTAAAATTACACTTGAAATCAACACTATCGTAACCTTTGTGGTGGAAACTTTTCTTACTTTGCATCATCTTTGTTGGTTGCTAGTGATTTAAGGTTTGCATCAGCATCAACGTTGTCGTCTTGCTTATATATATATATATATATATATATATAATATCAGAGTGTAGGTTTATATATAAGAGTGTATGTGGATATAAGAATAAGAGAGAGAAATGATATGTGTACTGTGTTTTTAATGAGAAAATATCTCATTCCTTTGTCTCTTCTTTTTTTTTTTTATATAAACCATTAACATAAAGTTTCTTTTAAGTCCCTCAACTATTCTTCCTTTTTCAAATATCTTCTAAACTTTAATACTTTTTATAATATTTTAATTCTTTTCTTATTTTTTTAGATAGTAAAAAATATATATAATCCAACATGTTTTCCTATTAAATATCTATTTTTAGGTATATATTTTGTATGTTATGACTCTTACGAGTCGAGTCACGATTCGAGTCACGAGTCAAAAATTAGGAAAACGAGTCACGTCACGAGTCACGAGTTGACAACTATGGACGTCCCTTTGAACACACATTTAACCTAGGTTGCACGTCTTATTGGTATTTGATACGTACGTGGGTATATGAATGATGTGATAAGGAGCGACCCTCACAAAGTGTATAAGTATGACGGTGTATGCACCGCTTTGGACCATACTTGGTCATGCGTTTGCGATGTAGGACATTATGTCACTTTGACATGCGCACGTTAGGTCATGTATATGTGATCTGGGACATGGTCCCTTTGAGCAAAGATGAGACCTTTATATCGTGTCTTCGTTTAAAGAACTGTTAACCTGTGCTACATATCAACAACTCCATACTTTAGCCATTACGGAGCTTGCCTAAGCTTCGTAGTTAAGCCATTACAAGGTTTGGACAACTGTCAAGTGTGAGCTGAGATCAAGGAGTCCTAAAAACATTGGAAGACTAAGATGTTGGATATTAGCTTCAATGATATGAAGACATTTTAGGGGTCCCTATTCGAAGGTGACCACTCTTTGAGATGTCATTTAACCGAGGGTTAATTCCCTATGTCTCATAGTGTAGTACCTGATAGAGACTTGTATGGTCGCTAGGCATGACTATTTTGCCCATCCAAGAATGGTATTAAATGTTAAGGTAGATGTTGTGGTCGCTAATAGTCCGATCTTCCGTATCGCATCACGGAAGGATCCCGTAGCTACTTGTGATATTCCTTGTTCTAAATCGAGTAGTGGTTGATATTGGCCACCTAGTAGGACCAATGTTTGGCTGGTCACGGAGAGCACCCCCTCCGTTTTTCCGTAGCTTATTACATGGATGGTTATGGAAGGTACCCCTTCCGATCTTCCATATCGTGTTATGGTGAGAATTTTTTTTTTTTTTTTACAATATAAGGAAATCGAGCGTTCCATATTTTGGTTGTTGGAAACTTGAACCTATGAAGGATATATATAAACTCATTTTCTTTGTGACCCTATGAGTATGGGAACTACACCGAGTCCATCGAAATTTGAGGTGATATCCTGATTTCAAGAATGGAATTGTTGGATATATATCACGAGGCTGGGGCCTAAGTGACAACTATGTATTGAGTAAGTTTATCTAGTAAGGAGAGACGATAATGTGTGTTTGAGGATATAGTAAGGGTCTCTAGTTATGTTAACAAGAACAAGGACTTTTTGACTTGGAGTAAGGTTCTGTTAAAAGTGTATTTTTCTGGTGGAAAGGTGTACTTTTATGGGTTCCTTTTGATGAGTCTTTTTAAGGGAGACTAGAGTCTATGTCCCGTGACTCAGAGGTTTATAGATGGTACATTCAAGGGAGGTATTGCCCAGTGGCAAGTGTGTAAGGGAATTTTCATGAGAGGCTGTGTACGGCCCTCCGTATCCATGAAGAGGTATATTATTAAGCCCCTCGGGCTTAAGGGTAGCGCTAGGGTATGCGATCATTGGCCTCTGTAATCACGGAGAGTTATCTCAAAGGTCTGTGGGCCGGAAGTATGAGTAGTTGCGACCTTTTTGGCCTAATGGGTTTTTACGGTGTGTGTTTTAAAAGGAATTTTGCACAACCGTAGGCCTAAGGTCACCGGTGTATTTTGGTTTCATGTTTTCTCTAAATTGTATAAGTTGCATATATAGAAGTTTCATGCGTTTTGTATGTATTTGGATCGTATGTTTTAGGTGTGGTAGGTATACCTCTTCTAGGGCATATGAGATAGCCTTTGGGTAATCAACCGGAGCTTTAATCAACGGAAGTTAATAAACCTACAAAGGGTAGGGAATCATACCCGACAGTTTACTCTACGGAGGTCATTAGATCTATGAAGGGTAGGGAACCATATCCGGAGCTTTACTTGACGGGGATTTTTTTTTTGTATACAAAGGGATAGGTAATTCGTGAGACGTAGGCCTCGTATAAGGTATTGACTATATGCAAAATGTAGGTCAAGCCATGGGTATGCTACACGTGGTATATGGATCAGACTATTATGTAGGTGACCATTATGTGAGCTATATGCACCCTAGGCAGTAAATAAGAGTTCATAGTTTTGGTACATACCATGGGGTGTTAACACCCACATAGGATGGTCGAAAAATATTTGCCTCATGCCTCGGGCTTCGAGGAAAGAGGTCGCAAGTGTGTTTCTCTTCTGAGCATTCGTTTAATCAATGGAGCTCCATAATCAGACCTATGTTCTTCGGGACTCCGGGGCAAGGGAAAATGTTAAAGGGGTTCCCAAAGTCTTCGGGGGACCTTAGTAAGGTTGCGCAGGGATGCCGAAGGCTGTAGCAAGGTTGTCGAGGAGAATCTCGAAGGCTACAGGAGAATCCCAAGGGCTGCAGAAGAATTCCGAAGGCTGCAAAAGAATCCCGAAGACTGTAGAAGAATCCCGAAGGCTACAGAAGAATCCCAAAGGCTGCAGGAGAATCCCGGAGGCTGTAGAAGAATCCCGAAGGCTGCTGAAAAATCCCGAAGGCTGCTGGAGGATGCCAAAAGCTTGCGAAAGTTGCGGATCAGGTCCTTCGTTTGGATCTGAGACTAGGGGAGGCTATAGAGCAAGCTCTCCGTCTGGATCTTTTCGTTTGCACCATAGAGATGGTTTTGTCGAAGAATGTAAACAGGTTGATGTACATTGATTTTAGAGGAATTATAACAAATGTTTGGAAAGCTCGCGAAAACGAATAAGAGTTCTTTCCTAGGGTGTTGTGTTGTCGCGATGTCTCTTATGATCAACGTGTCTAGTGAATGTTTTTAGTGATATGATTAGTGGGTTTTCGTGAAGTTATTCAGCTTTGGTCCCACGGATGGCGCCAATTGATTGAACATCAGATCGCGTTTATGCTAAAAGGGCCGTTATGGGATTGTTTGGATTTAGTTTAAGGTTTATTGGCGATTCCCCGCAGGTAAGGAAGAAATCCTTTTACGCCAAGAATGATGTGTATATGTGTTTTGCGGCTATGTAAATCATGTCGGTTGTGGGGGAGTGATCCGTGATTCTTTCATCGAATAAGGGGCCTCTCCTTTTATAGGAGAGGTTTGACTTGGAGAGAAATCTAAGGCATATCAAAGATCTCGTGGATCCGATTTACTTGCCTTATATTTATCCATAATTTAGGAAAACATATCTAATGTATCTCTTCCATAGATTTCGGCATATCTAGGATATTTGTTATCCGATTTGTTGCCTTAATTAGTTGATCAAATCCTCTTTAATTAGGGAAATGGTTTATTCGTATATTTGGAATGGATCTAGTCCGATCTTTCCTTAGTCACCTGCTTCACGGAGATTGGCCTTCGTTGAAGGGCTCAGTTGTGCAGACCTTCGTATACAGGCTTCGTCTTCATATCAGCTTCGTCTTCGTATCAGCTTCGTCTTTGTGTAAACAGTAGGGTATATCATCACCACTGAAATAAATAAAAAATAATGATGCAAAATAAAAATCAAAATCATGATTGTGCTCAACTTGCCACAAAGAAAATATATATCTCTGGAAATGTATAATTGACTCTACACTTTTGAATGATTCAAAGAATGATATTACACAACAACATTAATGCATTGATACCAATGTATTTTCACTCCGTACGCTTGCGTCATGAACTTTTTCTTATAGAACTGGTTGCCTAACGAACTTTCAAAATTTGTTTACATACGTACATCAAACTTTTTTATAACACTGGTTGCCCATCAAACTTTCAAAATTTGTGAATAATTTTAAAAGTTTATTTGTAATAATAAAATACCATGTGCATATGTGAACAAATTTTGAAAGTTCGTTAGGCAACCAGTGCAATAAAAAAGTTGATGGTACAACTTAGTACAAAGTAAGAAGTACGTTGGCATTCTAGTGATTAAACCGGTAAATCAACAAGAATGAGTTTACCATTTAAAAACTCATGGGAAAAATATACATATGTTCAAATCAACAAGAAAATTATGGTAAAAATTTACAACAATGTTGGTAAATCATATTATATTGGCAAATCTTTGGTGAGGTTAGCTATGGAGAACGGCGACTCAAACCCTAAGGGGGGTGATTCAATCTTTGATGAAGAATGAAGACAATCAATCAACCAGGGAGGATCAGATGAAGGTGATCAAGGCTGGCAACGCGTTCAATATAGGAAAAATCAACAGAAGAACGATTCAACGGGATCTCAGCATGGAGTGCATGGGGATAGAAGCAATAATAATAAATAAGAAAAACCCTAAGATCAAACTAAACCTTCTCGAACATATGTCTATGTCCTTTTATCTTACCAACTTTCCAAACCAGGTGACGGCTAAAGATTTATGGCATCGATGTTCTAAATGGGGGACTTTGGTGGACGTTTTTATCCCTAACCGGTTATCAAAAGCAGGAAGAAGGTTTGGTTTCGTAAGATATATTAAGGTGGACAATGCGGCTCGTCTTCTTTCGGATCTCAAATCTATGTGGTTTGGCAACTTTCTGGTATTTGCGGACATTGTGAAGTATAGTAAAAACTATAGTAAGAGATCGGTGGACGTTCGCGCAGGGGAGAAAGTGGTACAACCTGAACCGAAGTTCTCTGCTGCTGAGGGCAAATCTTTCGCGGATGCCCTCTCAGGTAATAATAAAGCTAAAGGCCCCAAAGCGGATTCTGGTAATATCTCTAACTCTCATAGGGTCGTTAATATTTCTGGTAATATGTCTATCTCGTCTGCCCAGAATGTTTTGAATTCATATTCCATCCTTGCTAAGATTTGTTACCCGGTTAACATTCCTAAGTCGGGCCAGTGGTTGCTCGATGAGGGTTTTAGTGATTTTAAAATTGTTTACATTGGAGGTCGGTGGCTCCATATCTCTTTTGATTCGTTGGAAGCCAAAGACCTTTTTTTGGCTAATGAGTTTATGAAGTGCAGGTTCTGTTCGTTTAAAAAACCGGTCTCAACTTTTGTTCCTGAAGAAAGGATGGTTTGGGTAGAAATTTCAGGACTTCCTCTTGGTGCTTGGGACAGAGTTATTCTTCAGGACGTGATTGGGTCCTCTAAGAAAATGCATCTTTTTTGTGGATGACTGGGCTAAAGCATGTTCAATGTGTAAAGTTTGTGTTCTCACACATTCGCAGAAACATTTGTTTGAAGAGCTAACTGTGATGCTGGACGAAAAACCGTTTGAAATCTGGATTAAAGAATTTGCAACTTGGGAACCTAGAATCCGAACCACTTCTTGTGTGTCTTCAGAATCTGAAACTTCCTCTAATTCAGATGAGTTCATTGATGATGATTCCTCTTTTGAAGATGATAAGTCGGTTAGCCCGCAATTCGATTCTAACATTTGCCGGGACACCTCTGAATCGGTCCAGAATGCAAACGAAATCCCACATGGAGGTTCTACCTATCATAGTATCCCCTCGAAGATACAAGAGGTTAACCATGTGACGGAGAATCAAGGTCATCATAATGAGGAGATCTTAACCGAACAAATGAAGGAGAAACAAGATGATAATCTGCAGTGCAATGATGTGTAACACACCAGAAAACAACAACCAAATCAATAGAAATAAGAACAGAAACAGAAACACAAGACAAAACCGACCGGTGTCGGCTGTTACAATTGATAGATAATCTGGATTAATGCCCCAGTGGCCCCTAATCTGGATTAATGCCCCAGCAGCCCTAGTTCCTAAGAACAATAATAATCTCCACACCTCAAAACCGTGGCCTATGGCCTTATTTAAATAAAGGAGACTTTTTAACCTAACTTGACCCACAAGTAAATAATAATAATAATTATCTAAATATTAATAATAATAATCCTTAACCTATGCGGCCCAACCCACTGGCCTCTTGATCCGTATCAGCGTTCTATTTGAGATTGCAAAATGGGTGGTTTGGTTAATTGGTCAAAACCAGTAGTTTTGTACGGGTGAAATGGGTCTGTCCATATTTTCTTTTGTTTCAACTTATACCTTTTATATTACGATCAGTTATAAGTAAATGGGTAAAAATGCTACCTCTCATTTCCATGTATAACTTTAAATATGTCTGGTTAATGGGTATGCAGGTTAATTGCTTTGTGAAGATATATCCTGGTGTAACACATGGTTGGACCGTGCGATATAAAGATGAAGATGCAGCAGTGGTGAAATGTGCAGAAGAGGCTCATCAGGATCTTGTGGACTGGTTTGGCAAATGTATTTAAACAAACCATTAAAGCCTGTAAAAACCGAATCATGTACTGAAAGAGTGATGGAAAGGTTTGAAAAGCTCCATCACAACTAAATAAAGTCTGTTTGGAGATGTCATTTCACATCTTAAACTCCCTGTAGTGTGCTTGTCTCCGTACAAAGTTAGAGTTCATGTAATGGATTATGTGCTTTGCTATTGCTATATGATTATTAATGCAATAATAGGATCAACTAGAAAGGTTCGAACCCGCCCGTTGGGCGGGCGTCGTTGTTTGAAGCGAGTTGTGGTTTAAAAGTTATGACCATTTTAAACTTAGTTGGAACAAACGG
>JAOXNX010000019.1:12752700-12762761 GCA_028566075.1 Solidago caesia
GTAAACCTGTTTTATGTGCAGTGCCTTAACAGCTCTGGAAGTGACATTGGGAAGTGCCAGTTTTACATGGATATGCTCGCAGAGTGCAAAAGGAACTCGAGTTTAAATGCTTAATTATAAGCGGTTTCTCAATGATTCACAATGAGCTAAACTTCGTTCATTGTATTATTTTGGTTATTGGCTGGATCTGGACATGTGGGGTTTGCTATAATATTCGAGACTTGTGACTTGTCACTTGTGACTTGTTTCAACTTTCAAGTATGAAAGCTTTGCTGACCAATAAATGACTTGGGTGTCGAATTATCATCTGTGTTTGTTTCATGTGTTAAAACCAGAATTATCATCTGTGTTTGTTTCATGTGTTAAAACCATGATGCATGTGTTATCTTCTTGCTTTTGCTTACATGCCCTAGGTATGTTATGTGCCAAATATATAATGGCATGCATATCACTCGGTTCACTGAGTTTGACATGCTTTTGGTCTGACATTTAGGCTTATGTTTGGAATCGTTACCGAGAATGCGTACTGCTGTACTGGTGAACGTGAATATATTCTGGAATTTGCATATCGCTTTAATTTGATTTTTTGCGCTCTCATTACCGGTTTTGGTCTATGTTAGCATTAATTAGATTAAACTGCCATCTTCACGGACAAGAGCATAAGGAATACAAATCAACTAAATCCCATTCATATGTAGGGAGGGCTATACACACAAACAAGAAAATGAAACTGAAGGGTTTTACCATTTGATGTTATACCGTATCAACAATCAATAATGCTGTTGCAGCAACCTAAATTACTTGTTGGGTCAATGGTTATAGTTTAAGGTGTACCAAGTTAAATCACTTGTTGCATACATGGTCAACTAGATTAACACATCTATGAAGTCCCGAAAGGACACATACAAGTTTGATAAATAACTTCTATCGTATTGTTTTATCTAATTGGGTATCAATGTGATTGCAGATAAAACACGGACCTCATAATGGAACAACATGGTTCACAAAATTTTGCTAAAATCAATAAAAATTTCAACCACTGTCACGATACATTAGCTATTGCTAGTTCGGTTATAGTTGGTCACAGGCTCTACAAAGGAATGTTTTGTGGACAGATGATTCTAGCAACAATGCACATTTGGAAAAGGTTAGGGAGCACTGGCAAAGTGGCAAGTTTAGGGGTGCATGGCCTGGGGTTCAGTAAGGGTCATCCTAGGTGCAAGACGTATAGAGGAATAATTTGGCAGTTTGCATATATTTAACATATAAATCAAAGGATGGATCCAGAGTTGAAAATACACGCATGGAAATTCAGGTTTAATCCTATGACTCATCTCGCAAACCATATTCTATTACGAAGACTTTTGAGAAGTTGGCATAGCTAGCGACACTCCAGAACCGCTGGGTAAATCCTTCCATTGTTGAGTCACAGTCTTGATCTGGGTATAAAAGTTAACCCCAGCCTTGCCTGCAAATTCACAACCAAAAGATAATCATTTCTTATCCAATCAGGATGATAGCTAGACTAAGACAAAAAAGGGTAAAACAGCCATGGTTCAAACTAGCATGGTAAGACGCACCATAGAAGTTGAGGTCGCCAGCAAAAGATGCCTTTGACCCTGTAAACGAGAAAAATGGCAACGGAACTGGAATTGGAACATTTATGCCAACCTGATGCAAAACAGCCAAGTTTAGACATGTTGAAATTCATTTCATCTTTTCAATCATGAAATCACATGGGATCTATCTAATCTATACTTGGTGTCTTTATTTTCCATTCATTGTAGAATATGTGAAGTTGGCTTACTTGCCCGGCTTCAATGTCGGTTTGAAATTTTCTAGCAGCCACACCAGATGATGTAAAAATAGCCGCTCCATTGCCGTATCTGCAGAAAAAGCTTCTCTTAAATACCAAATCAAAAATCATAAGTTGTTTCAACATCCCAAGTAGTTTTTCTGGAGAAATTACTTGTTTCTGTTAGCAATATTTATGGCCTCTTCCAAACTGTCAGCCTGAAAATTAGGTGCAACCAGAAATTATTAACCCTGAAGTGTTCCAAGACAAAACATAATCAAGTAATTTAGATTATTAACAGACCTGCATGCAAATAAGAACTGGACCAAAGATCTCTTCCTGCAGAAATAGGCAAGTTTACAACTTAAACCATCAATAGTTGAACAATGAGATTAGAGGTGGCAATTTCGACCCAATTATTTATTGATAGATTTATTCTGGGTCATGTTTTATCCATAAGGGGTAAAAGGAGTAAAATAAAAATATTAGATAAAAAGGAATCGGGTCAAAAGTCGCGATAAGTGTGATTTCATGCATAAAACCTCCTAGATAATTTTTATTCATTAAATTATTATTAGAAAAATAAGATATTAGTATAATAGTAATTGTTTAAAGGTAAGTTCAAATAATAGAGGAAAAGTGTTTCAGGCAATAACCCTTCCCATAAAAAACTGACTCATTTTGACCACCCTGACAGTCATTTTGCCACCTTTAAATGGATCATGATAAAACATATACCTTGTAACATTCCATATCTTCAGTAACACCAGACAAGATTGTAGGTCCAACAAAGTTACCTTGCTCATATCCTGGAACCTTATCGACATCGAAACATGAAGTCAGTAAACTGTGGCAACAATTAAAGCAAGATTGGAAAAGAAAATATACTTTTTTTTATCAGAAAACACGAAACTATAATATGCTAGTTTGTACTTTGTAACATCAAGCCAGCTATGACTGCATGAAACAATATGTCCCGAAGTTGGAAAAATACCACAATATCTCTTCCATCAAGCAGTAGTTTAGCACCACTTTCAACTCCACTCTGAATCAGTCTGCATACTCGTTCTTTTGCCTGGTGAAGGTGGAAGTAATTGTAAATATATAAGTCAACTTCATTGAAAAAGAATGTAAACTGTACTTGCCTGTTTGGTAATTACTGGACCTAGGTCTGCATCAGGTTCTGTTCCCGCATTTACTTTTAATTTCTTGGCACGCTTTACCAACTCATTTTCCCTAATACATAGTCAGGGAAATTAGCAGGAAAAAAACTAAGAAATAAAATAACTAGAATAAAATATATTGATAAACAACAAGAGAGTAAAATACCATTCTTTTGGATCTCCAACAAAGATGACTGTGCTCAAAGCCATGCACCTTTGTCCTGCAGCTCCAAACCCAGCAGCAACTAAAGCATTTAAAGTAGCATCGATGTTTGCATCGGGCATCACGATACCATGATTTTTGGCTCCCATATTTGACTGCTCAATATTCAAGTGCAATTGATTATAAACTCACACCATTTAACAACAGTGCTTAGTCATCATAGAGATGATGGAACTGATAGTACCTGAACACGCTTCCCTTTAGCTGATGCTCTTGCATATATATGCATCCCAGCCTAATGAGAAATGAATGACAAAAAAGTAAATGGAAATGAGTAGCTAATAGCAACTTAACATTGCAGGAATAACCTTGAGAATAATACCTACCGTGTTTGAACCAACAAATGATATAGCTTTAATGTCTTCATCATCACAAATAGCATTCACAATGTCCTGCATTAAACAAGTAAAGAAGAAAGTAGTTAAAATAAAGCAAAACAGTAAATTAATCCAAAATCTTATCTGAAGTTGCATTTTCTTTTCTTCAGAACCGTAAACTCAATATTTTATAAGAAAGTCTTGTATAGATTTCTTGGTGATGGCAGCAACTAACTACTGTATGATCAAGAGAAGAACGTACATTGGTGCCATGAACAATATTCAAAACCCCGCTGGGCAAACCAGCTTCCATAGCCAGTTCTGCAAGTATCATAGAAGCCCCTAAAAGAATAAAGAAGAAAGTTACAATATATCAGTATAGGAACAAACGGGTTCCACTGCTTGGTAATTAACACATGTCAACATGGAGGTGATCCAAGTGCAATGTAAACAAGGAGACTGTGAAAAGGGGAAGCTGAAAGATATATGTTGTTATGACAGGTCATATTATTCAGATTAAAAGTAACAATGAAATGCAATATGATGAGATCTACCATGTATATTGATTACTCAAGTTACAAGAATAGAAGAACTTGATCAAAGTTGAAGATAACATGTTTTAAAAGATTAGGAAAAATCAGGAACCAAATACATGATGAGATCCACCATCATTAGCCTTGTCAGAAGAATAGAAGAACTTAGCTGAAGATAACATGTTTTAAAAGATTAAGAAAAATCAAGAACCAAATACGTGGAGAAGGTAGGGATCACATTTTTCATGAAACTTAAACCTCATTTCTAAGTGCTTTCTTATTGATCTCATATTTGAAATTAATATGTTCATACAGAGCAAATTCTTAAGTATTTATGAGTGGGAGTTTGCAATAACCAAATGCCACTATGTATAGGTATTAAGTCAAGATTGTCTACATTATGTAAATGTGAGAATATTGTGTTTTAAATAAATCATCAATTTTGAGAAAGGGAAGACAATGACCTGGATCTTTCTCTGATGGCTTTAGAACAAAAGTGTTACCACTGGTAACTGCAACTGGAAACATCTGCAAAAGGATATAATGGAAGAGCCAAGGTAAGTTTTTTGTTTCTGACAAGGTACAAATAATATATTGAAAACATGCTATCCCAAGTAGCATATGAAATGAAACTAAGAGCAAGATACACATATGAAATCATTATCAAGAAACATCCACTAAAAAATGAATTGAGGAGAGTATGTAATGGCCTTAAAAGGAACAAAAGATTGGAAACCATACCCACAAGGGAATCATTGCTGGGAAATTGAACGGGCATATACCGGCACATACACCAAGCGGCTCCCTGACGCTATAAGTATCAATTCCTTGCGATACATTTGAAGAAAATTCACCCATTTGTAAACTTGCCATTCCACAAGCATGTTCCACCACCTCTTTAAAAAAAAGCACACCAATAAATTCAAAATTCTGATTCGCATACTTTAACCATGAATAAAATCAATGAACCTACCTAGTCCACGGAACACATCACCCTGTGCATCCTTCAAAGTCTTTCCTTGCTCTGTAGTGATATTCTTGGCAAGCTTGTCCTGACACAGTATATGAATACTAAATCACTAATCGACAATGTTGTAAGCTAGAAAAGGAATCTCTTTTTGTGCGATGGAACTAATTGTAGCCAAGCTAACCATGTCTCTTCGAATAAGTTCTTGAAGTTTTAACATGACGCGTTGTCGGGTGGTAATCGGCGTGTTCCGCCACGATGGAAACGCCTGTTTGGCTGCAGACACTGCAGCCTTAAACTCTTCATGTTTCGTCAAGGGTAATTGTGAAACAACTTGTTGCGTCGCCTAACTCCATATCAGTTAATTTAATTAGACAACAATAATTCACAAACATGTATCAAGAAACAAGGTAATAATAAAAGGAGAAAAGATGAAAGATTTTCAATGTCCGGTGACTTACAGGGTTTATAACATTGATAAATTCGGATGATTGTGAGTTTACAAAGCTACCACCAATCAAGTTTGGCACTCTCTGACACAATTAAACCAGTTAGTTCTTCATAAAAATAAAATATTAAACATATATGAATGCCTTGATATTAGACATCACCAGATACACATTTGAACTGAAAAATTCTTCATTATTATTGTTTGATCTTTAAGCACCATTTATTTTAATATACTACTTACAGAACCAGGATCAAATAAGAACTCAAATACTGGTAAGAACAACTAATGTTTTAACTCTAATCAAGTAACTCGACAAATTCAAACTTTTCATATCTCGGTATAAAATTTGACAAAACTCAAAAAGATTTATCTGTGCATCTCATGACATTAATCGATAAAACACGTTTCAAAAATGTATCAAACATTTCAGCGAAGACATTATTTTGAATTCGTCTTACATGACAAGTATTCAATAATTTCTTATTGGAACCATTTCCACGTCTGATAAATCTTAAGCTTGATTTATACAATTCAAAAAGCTTATATACATATAAACATAAAAAAAAAGAAAGAAAAGGAAGTTGAACAAAATGAATATTCAGTCAACAATCAGTAATAAACTAGAATCGAGCCCGCACTATGCACACTAGTACATCATTTTATAATTTTCCAGTGAGATAGTCAGACTGGTGGGATGCCGGCCACCGACTTTTCCACTGTCGGGTTTGTTTGGTAATCAGTGTCATTGATGTTAGAAAGAGATGATAATTTATGATACGAATTACTTTATATTTATATTATTAACAAGGGGATGGCATCTTAGGTGCTGCTGCAGCTATTTTTTCCCCATTATCTATCCCGGAGTTGGTTAAATGTACATAATATAGTCAATTTGTTATACTTAAATTTCAAATTAAATTTTTAAGACCATATGTCAATGCTAAATGGTTTATAATACACACTCTCACACATATATACATATAATAATATGTACATAAAGATAATTTACTAGAAAAATAAAAAAGTAGATACCGGCGGAGGATGATGATGATCGGTATTATGTCTGAGAGACTGCTCAGTAGATAGATTACAAGTTTTTAAGGCAAATAACTGAGGACTTAAAGTTTTCACTGTTACATAAAACATTTACAGCAAAAAAGAAGAAGATATATCAGTAAAAAGATTTAACAATAATAAGAAGAATACGATGAAAACTAGACTAGTAATTTTATATAATAAAAATAATATGAAAAGAAATGAAGTTAAACCTTTTCGAATTAAAGATAATCGCAACATCGTTTTTGTGATAATGGATACTGTGCAGAAAATGTATGATGATGATGATGATTTGTTAATTTATACACGGAAGTGAAGAGACGGGAGTATTTGGATTGGCACAAGAGTGGGTAGTACTGACAATAATGATAACTAAAATATATATTGGAGTATACTATACTACTACCACTTCCACTCGTAAGGTTAGTTTGTTTTTTTTTATCTCTAATTAGACTGGTGCCCGCACGATACGGCGGCAATAATCGTAGCGGCGGCGATGTGGTGGTGGCGGCGGAAATGGGTGGTAATGGCGGTGCCGGCGGCGGCGGTGTGATTATTGATGAAAATGTAATTGATATAAAAGGTGATAATGTATTTATTTTAGGAGTTGAAGGATAAATGTTGTAAATTATTTCATTAAGAGTATTTTAGGTATATTGGTTAATTATAAAAAAAAAACTTTTGAAATTAAAGAGTAATTTAGGTATTTTAAGGATAGAAAGTTAAAAAAGGGAGGGGAGTTTGCTCTTTTATATAGTAGTATATATATATATATAGATATATGAATTTTTAAAATTTTGCAAACCTAAAATATACTTGATTGAAATGTAGATTGTATCTTGAACTTGTAACTTTGAGTGTAATTTAGAATCTTATGAATTGAAAATTATTGGGGGTAAATATGTAAATTGGATGGTAATGATATGAAAGTTGCACATTAAAAAAAAAGGATTTGCTTTATTAATATAGATATAGATATGATTTTCAAATTTTGCAAACATATAAAAACTTAATTGAAGTGATATTACTTTTGATGATGTACCCCTCCGTCAGAACGGAGGCTAACAGATACGCAGTCTCATACGGAGGGTGCCTTCATAAATATGGAAAGTGCAATCTTGCATAAACTAGGAAAGATCTATATTGATCCTTTCCTAGAAACAAGGGATTTGATTATATATATACATATACTAGATGAAAGTCCGCACGATGCGACAACGATGGTGGTAACAGTGGTGGTGGTAGTGGTAGCGGTGTGGTAATGACGGCGACGACGACAAATGGTAGGGGTGGCGGGGGCGGCGACGGGTGGTGGCGGCGGCGGCAGTAACGGTGTGGTTATTAATGTAAAAATAATTTATGTAAAAGGGGGGTAGTGTAGTTATTTTAAGGGTTGAGGAATGTATGTTGTAAATAATAGTTATTTTAAAGGTTAGGGATATATATTGTAACTAATTTCATTAAGAGTATTATAGTTTTATTAGGTGAAGATATTTAAATTAGTTAATAAATGATAGGGGTAGTTTGGAAAGTTTAGTAGGCTTTTTTGAGAAAAAGGAGGGGGGTGCTCCTTTATTAAGGAATATAGATTAATATATTTTGAAAATAAGTGATATACATTTCCATAAATCGGATATGCTTAAAAAGCAACTAAATTGGATGATAAACATCCTTGATATTCCGAATCTCAAGAGATTGCTTCATATCTTTTAGCTTTCTTTCCATGACCGATTAGCAAGATGTTAGAGGTCGAAATACAAAAGATACAAGTCTAGCATACACAAATTACACCACTAGACGCATCTCGTAACTTTAACTGCTAAGACCGCAAATTATGCGAGGAATTTGTGTGAAATTATTTAGTTGTTTTTCAAAAAAAAAAAAGTACATGGATAAATAATGAGTGGGAATGTGTACGCCACCAAACTTAACGGCGTGTGTGCCAAACTTTGATGGCGTGTATATTACCACCCATAAATAATACTTAGCTCTTTATCAAATGAGATTTAAAGTTTAGTGATTTTATCCACATCTTTTGTGGATTTGGGATAGAAATTAACCATATATATTATAATATAAACTACTTAGTGGTGGTATCACAAATTCTCTCAAGATTCTTAGCTTTTTTAAAATGATGATCTCCATCACCAATTAATTAGGTTTCACCAAGAAGCTTCTGCAAAGGTAGAATAATATAATTTAACAATACGTGTGAAATCTTTTAAAGTGTCGATCCTTGGACAAATAAAGCAAAAGGGTTGTTGAAACTTTTACCTTAAAAACTATCATATCATTATGATTGAGTATATATTAAAGGTAAAATCGTACCTACATATAGATTCGAATGATTTTGTTCATGAGGAGGTCCTACCAATGAAAAGGATAGAAGCATTGGGTTTTTGAAATTGTATTTTAAATGATTATTTTATTATTACGTTTTTAAAATATAAAGAAGTAAAAAATGTGTTTGATTGAAAAAAATTGATTATCTACGTTTTTATAGATAAAAAAACATTGTTTAGATAAAGCAAGCTGGACATGCTCGCAGATTTAAAAATGCAATACCAAACACCTTAATAGTTAAACGTTATTATTGAAATTAAAATAAAATAAATAAAATAAAAACAAAACCTTAAAAGAAGAACAACCTAAAAACAAAAATAAATAAAACGTAGAAAAAAAAAAAGGAAAGTAAAAGACAAAAAAAAAAAAAACAAAACAAAAAAAACCATGACAAAGTATAAAATATTTTTTTTAAAAATAATAGCGTCAGTTAGCAGTACGTCCTCAATTATAAAAAGTTACTAGATTTAGACTCGTGTTAAATATACCGAAGGTTTAGTGGTTTACGACATTTTCAAGATAAAATGAATTATTAAATATATAACCAAAAAATGAAATACAATATTTTATTTTTATTTTACTTACATTCCTTACATTTGAATTTGTCAGTTTGTTTTTTCATATGTTTTTAAATTTGAATTTACAAGGTATTTTTGGTTACATATATTTAATAATTCATTTTATCTTGAAAATGTCGTAAACCTTCCGTGTATTTGACACGGGTCTAAATTTAGTTAAACCTAATGAGTTGTAGATATTTTTAAAATAGGAAAGTCCGTTTTTAGCAAATTGACTTTAAATTAACTTTAATAAAATGTAGAGATTTTTTATAGGGATAATGTCCACAAAGGTCACCCAAATATCTAATTGTTTTTCTTTAGGCCACCAATTTATTAAAAGGGATTTATAGGCCATCCAAAATGTTATTATTTTCCCGTTAGACAAAACTAATTCTTTATGACAATAAATACTTAATATATGAAAACAACTAGCACAAGAATGGCTAGAGTTTTTGTTTACTAAATAATATAAATAAAAGATTATTTTCTTGTGTTTATCTTCACCAGGAAACACTCTCCTTGTGGGTTTTACGCTTATAATTTGTATAACCGTCTTTTTACAATTCATTTTTATGAGGTTTACGTAGTTGTATGTAGCCTATAGTTACATGTTTTATCTTTCTTTTTTATTAGCCATGGAAGTGTCAATTAAT
>JAOXNX010000019.1:12763257-12773665 GCA_028566075.1 Solidago caesia
GTTTGAAAACGCTTTAGTATTGTTTTGGCAAATCTGCAGGCCTTCACGGCCGTGAAGGAGGTTCACGGGCGTGAAGCTCTGCCTGGGCGTGTTTCACGGGCGTGATTAACTTCACGTGCAGTGAAGCCAAACCTGCTGTAACGGGCGTGAACAACCTTCACGGCCGTGAAGGTTTGTGCCTGTGTGCTTCACGGCCGTGAAGTTGTTCACGGGCGTGAAGGGTCTTTTAAAAAAAAAAAAAAAAAAATTTTTTTTTTTTTGTCGTTTTTGGAAAGGGTCGTTTCACATAATTAATTAGGTTTGATTCAGTTTTGGTCCGAGTTTCCAAAACTGTTAACCTTCTTCAAAAATTCACCATTGAAGTTGCGCCAAGTCCAACTTTTTAACAAAAAGTTTTAACCCATGTTAAAATCTTAGTGTCCAATTCTAACCTAAATGCTAGTCCATAATAAAATCATTCTAATTCTAACTTAAATATAAAATAGGAGGAAATGATAGTTGCTGCTTCACCTACCATAATTGTTTTGTTCTTTTCACAAACTTTTTAAATGAAAAATATAATGTGTAGTTTAATAATTTTCAGATAAACAAATAGGAAGAAAAATAACACCACCACCTAAGGGCTGTTTGTTAAGACTTTATGTTATCCTCATGAAATAAAGGAAAAGACTCTCCTATAATGTTGGTCTTTTCAATTCGACAACTCCCAATCTGGTATATTATAAAACCCTAACTTCTTATTATTATTGTTTTTTTACTTAATGTCCTTATTATTAATTAATGTTAATTAATTTATTTAGATATTTGAATCTTAGATGCAGTAATAACCACCATAAAGGTGGTCTATCGGTTAGGTGTCCAGAAACATAGGTCTTATGTTCGAAACCTCCCTAGGTAAACATCTAGGGGAGGTCATGGAAAAGTTCGGAAACGATCACCGGGATACCCCGATTAGGCCACGTACATCTGAGTTAAGAGAGTCACCATCCCCAAGTATTCCGAAGAGAGAACCTCTTCCGTTTAATCTTAGATGTAGTAATATATAGTTGATATTATGAATTTTCTTTGATAATTTACATTTTTCAGGAGATTTTGCCCCTAAGCTACAATCGGCTCATAGCTAATTAGTCAATTACCGAGTATCGAATACACTATGGCTCCTGGGATTAGAAAACAACCTAGTGGATATGAAAAACGTAAGAAGAAAAAAAGAGTTGAAGCGTTTATTAAGTCTCAAAGCGGAGCTCTAGAAAAATATATACAAAGGAAATCGCAGGATGATACTAGTGTTAATGCAACTGATGTTGATGTTGACAATGAGAGTGGCAATGATAATGTTATTGGTGATGATAATGGCCGTGGTGATGGTCTTGATGATACCAGTGTTGGCGACATGAATGTGGATGATGTTAAATTTAAGAATATCAATACGAGTACCGGCACTGCTGACATGGATGATCCTAATCTTGAGAATAGTAATAGTAATGCTGATGGTGTTAATGGTGATGATGTCAATGTCAATGTTGCTCGTGAGGATTTTAAGTTCGACATATTTGATCCAAGATATTGGGATGGTCTTAATTCGGATATGATTAAGGTTTTAGTAGCACAGGGTCCTAAAAGAGATACATCTATTGAGAAGGGTCCTAAAGATAGTTTTTCTAGACGATTTTCTGCGACTCATTATACTAGAATTCTACCAAATAAAGAGAAGTGCGATAGGGAATGGCTAGTATATTCGAAAGAGGTTGACAAAGTTTTTTGTTTCTGCTGTAAAATATTTAGAAAGGGATCTGTGAAAGGTCAACTAGCTAACGAGGGTTTTTCGAATTGGAAACATCTTAGCACCAGACTTAAAGAGCATGAAGTTGGTTTAGAACACGTCACGAATATGGCTAGTTGGTTTGACATGCGTTCACGGTTGAAAAAGAATGAAACAATCGATAAAGTGACGAAGAAGGAACTAAATGTCACAGTTTAACAAAAAAAATATCTATTTGATTGTTATTTTTTGAGTTACAATTATCATTTTGTTGTCCTTTTTGGTTGGATTTGATTTGATTGTTCGCTTTATTGAAGAGATCTTTCAGTTAGCAACACCAAAGATGTATTTAACGTGTTTCTTTGATCAAAGTGGTTGATATTTCAAGTCTCGTATTTGACAAAGATGTAGAAGATTTAGTTTGTGAGTTTGTCTTTTTCTTCTTCTGTTTTTTTGAAGATGTTAGTATCTAAAAATGTATTTTATCGTATATATTAAAAGGGAAAATGATACTTGCAGCAACAACACCGTGTTATCTCCTCACATCCAAGTTCTATCACGTGAGTAAATAAAAAGAAAATAATTAAAGGTGTGTATTGCAGAACCGTACTGCTACGGCACATATGGTAACCCCATATTAAATAAAAGATTTTATCGTAGAATGCAACCATACATTTCTTATATGGTGAGTAACTACCTAAATAGCATTTCTGTAAAGAGTCTTTGTTAAAATTATTCATAATGACAGATTTATATTTATACCATACACATTCCTATCCCTCAATTGTATACTATATATCTATGAATAATCAAAAGTAGTTTAAAAAATTCAATAGCAAAAGATCTATATGTACAGTTTAACTCAACCAACTTCACAATGCAAAAGGACTAAAGGGAAAATGAACTATCGGCATCCTTGACATGGTAATGTTTCTGGCAAGGACGCTCGGTGCCACCGTATCCTCCACGATAACAGGGTCCACTTGCTCGACTTTTTCAGGCACGAGCTTTTGTCCGTCAACCTTTGCCAACATCTCATAATGCAAATTTATGTTCTCAGGCTTTGTTCTCCATTCAGGATATCCCTCCCAGAAGGACTCATTCCCGGTCAACTTCTTCTCCACTGCAAAACCTACCTTCAAAAACATCTGAGCTGATATGTCTACTTTCAACACCTTAAAGGAATCACTCTTGCTAGCAGTTGAATCCAAAACCGCAGAAATTAGCGTCTCTATACCACGTAAGTTTGAGTTTGACCCATTGAGGGATGAAACGGGCCAGAATGTGGTCACGCTGTCTTGAGTGAAGAGGGCCGGGGTGTGTTCTTGAAGATCAATGGTAGAGAGTGCGGTTTTTGAGTTCGGCTTTGGAACTACAGATAGTTCTACCAAGCCAGGAGCAAGGCGTTTAAGCTTGAGCCTGTTGGAAGAGCGTGATGATGTGGCAGGGGAACTTAGTGATGCAGGACCAACAATACGGAGAGAGATAAGTTGGCTTTGGGTACGAGAGGCGTTTAGGAGGTGGTCTGCTAAGGTGAAGAGGCCTGAAGCAAAACCGTCATTTGTTTTGTTAAAAGGAAGTGGGAGTTCAATGGGGTGTCGTAAACTGACAGACTTGGCACCGTGTATTGTGACAACAGCACCATCTGCTAGGATTACTTTCTTTAGCTCACCAGCATCAACATCATGCTGCACATTATTTACAATCACAATTCATAAGTATATCTAAATGTGAGTACAAAGATAACCAAAATACTGAGATAAACAAAAACTTACTGGCAAAAAAAGGCGCATGTCCTTCGCATCCTGAATCCAAAGCTCCATTGGACCCGCGAGCTGGAATGGAGCCAAACCAGGCAATCCTTTTTCCTTCTTCTCTAGCAATCCCTTTTCATCCGATAATCTCACCTGATCTTCCACTAGGAAAGTAGGCAGATCGACGTGTTCCCATTTGTTTACATCCTCCAACAGTTTTATTGGAAGAACTTGGTTATCGATCTCGAGATCAAACTCCATTGATCTAGCTACTAAAGCATCCTTTAAATCAAAACCTGATACCTTGAGACCTTCTAATTGTGAACCTAGTCCCTTAACAATTGTTTTCCTTCAAGTCCTAAAACCAAAACAAAACAAAATAAAAAAAATATTAGAATCCCCAGAAGCTCTAATATACAAATTCCCTTATAAACAAAACTATAACGGGTAAACGGAGAAGGTTTATCTATTGGGGTTATCCAGGAAGGGCGAGTTTTTCATTATGTATGCACCTTAACCGGGGTATCCCATGATAGTTATCGTACCGTTAGAATATCAATAGACTTTCATATAGATAAATAAATAAATAAAAATAAGATATCAAATTTGCAAAGAATATGTGAGAATGATTAACTTACAGATATGGACTTAGAATAGTGAAGATTAACATCTGGCATTGAGTTTAAAAGACCACTTGAACATGAAATTTGTATTATCAAAACGAATAAAAACACGAAATTTAAAACCTTAATAGCCATTGTCGATACAATAATATTTTGGTTTGAGTGTTTTTTTGAGAGTTTAAAGTTTAATTTTAAGAGGCAAAAAAACTGTAAGGTTGATGATATGTTTTTATAGACCGAAGGTGTGACATATATATGATACGAAGTTGCATGTCATTGGTCCACGTTGGATGTGTTGACGTGGAAGTCGTTGACCGTGAGAATTACGTTGGGGAAACGTTGACGTGGTGGAAGTCGTTCACGTGGAAGTCGGACTAGAAAATGGGCCAAAATAGAAACCCAATGGGCCATTGGCTAATTTTGGGTACTAATCATAATTCATAGTTTCATACATCACATTCATATTCCTTAATTATGCTTAATATTAAGATCTACTATATGCGAATGTGAGGTTAGTCTATTTGGTAGAGAATCTTGTCTTTTGGGGTGTAGTCCAGGGATCAATCGCTAGCACGGATGTATTTAGGATTATCTGAGAGTACTGTAAATGTTATAAAAAATTTGACGTTCAAAAAAATATAAAAAATTAAGATGGCTATCATTTGTTTAGAACATGGAATGATTGATTGTTACACGTTAAAAAGTTTTTCAATAATTTGATTAAATTTTATTTTTTATTATATTATACGAATATGGTCACGTATGTATCACAACTATTATGTTCATTTATTAATAAATAATCGATCAACTTTTGATTTGCCATGACAGAATTTCAATCATCGGCTTTTAATCGATAGGATCATCTGTTGTAACTTAACGTTTAACAAGATAACAATCTCTACTCTGGTCTTGTTTTCCAAGCCATTGCTACTACATCATGTTTGTCAAGAAATATATCCTTAATTTGTCACCTTGACGATCTGAAGATGTTTTAATCAAAATTCAACTCATAAGTCATAACTCATAAGATGTAGACATGGATACGGGCTCAACTCACGATTGGACCTAACTTATAATTGGGCCTTCTATATATCTTGCTACTAGGCATGAACATAAAAACCGGTTTAAGCGACATGTGGCGCCTTATTTAAGCGACAAGTGTCTTTTTAAATCTATATTTATCCTATTTTTTTAAATACCATAAATAATTAAAACTTTTAATTAATTGATAAATAAATATAAATACCTAATATATAATTAAAACTAATTATTAGAATATCTTAAATTTTATTTATAATAATATAAAATTTAAATTTTTTATTCTAATATATAGAATATCTTAAATTAATTATTAGATAATAATAATAATATTCTATATTTTTAACTTATAATTTAATTTTACTTATTATTTAATTATTTATTCATCTACTAATATAACGAAACCTGGTTGAAAATTATAAAACGATACGAACTATGATTTAACATCATGACTTTTGATTAAGTGATACCATTATCAATATCAAAAGTAATGCTAGATGCCGTTCGAAAAAAAAAGAGAAAAAAAAAGTAATGCTAGATCTTGATGGATACGTTTATGATACATGACTCTCACTATTAGCCTTCCATTAGAGATACTAAATGCATGTGATGAGGCATGTTCAAATTTTATTTTCTTTATAAAAAAATAGTCGAATAATATATATAGTCAATCCGTACATTGTATAGGTATTAAGACTAGTTATTTTATATTATATTGTATTTACGTACGAACATGAATTGACATATAGAAAGTCAGCTTCCCTGTTCCAATCTACACCCATTTGGATTCACATCTAAATTAGCAAGTAGTGATGTCTTTACGATGTAATTTATGATGTAACGTTTTAATTTTATGTACACATATATTTTAAGAATGTTAAGTTATTCTATTCGTCCTATTATGATTGTTCAATTACAAAATAACAGAAATAAAAATATATGCAATTCATGAAACATTTTTACCTTATTAAAAATTATTTTTATTCTTCTCTTTTAAGATATAGCTAACTTGAAAATTTATAATAATGGTAGTTAATTATTATAGATAAAATAAAAAAGTTAAATATGTTTTTGTTAACGGAAAAGCTAGTTGATTTTTTCCTATCGAAAAGCAATATTACTTCGCGATCATCTTCCATCTCAGCTAAATTTAAGTCGGAAAGGGTTGAAAATCAGCGACATATCGTGTCCTCTTTGTCAACATAGTGTCGAATCAATTGCTCATTTCTTCTCATCTTGTGCCTTATATAATGAGCTTGCATAACGTTTCACCAGTTGGCTCGCTATTGACTTGCCTATTAGTAGGCCGCAGTTGATGATAGATTGGATACATGATTCCCTTTTCACATTCAAATTCAAACGTGTTTTGGAAGCCTCTTATTTTGTTTGGTGGTGGTCGCATTGGAAGCATAGGAATCATGTTATTCATCAGACATGCGACAATTCAGTTAGTGATGTTTTCCACTATATTGTTTCATTATCACATTATTGAATTTCTAGCCATGATAGGAAAGGTAGTTATTCATGGCGCTCATGGCCAATGAGTCCATTTTTTATACTGTAAATGTAATCGTTTAGTTCAATGTAAACTTTAATTTTATATAAAAGTTTTCTAGTTTATTTTATTCTAAAACACACTCAATACACTACTAATTGATCCGCATTTAATGTAAAATTTGATATATTTTTCATTGTTATTTTGGTTATTTTAGGTGTTCGAGAGACAAGATTGAGAAAAAATATTAATTTTGAAGAATATTATGACTACTGGTATAAAAAGTCTAAAAATAACACATGTCAAAGGTAAAAAATAAAATAAAATATATATATATATATATATATACAAATTATCTGTAGTATTGCTCTTAAAACTTTAATACAACAATAATATATTCCAAGCTGGCTTGATCCATTTTTAAAGTTAAATCGATAGCTTTGAGTCAAGATTGGTGTTGGCAAATTACTTTCAAAATCGTTCATTTTGTATGCCTATTAATTTTTTTTTGTTTTTGAACAATAAATTTTATAAATAAAAACTATCTGGTTGAAAAGGATATGCCTATTAATTTTTATTAAAGTAATATATACATATGATGATATTTATTAGTATAACTAAAACATAATTGAAAATCTTTCAAAGCAAATTAAGCAATACGTAGCGTAATTTTTTATAAATTAAAAATAAAGTATTTTATTCATATATACAATTTGCTGGATTTTACATATCTACTTCCCAATTTGTATTGTATGTATTTATAGTGTAATCTTTTTAGCATATATATGTATAGGTCAACAAAGAGAACGAGTAATATAAGGATAAATATAAAAAGGTGGCTACATAGGACTAGGTCCGGAGATCCAAAATCAAAAGGTAGGATTCTAGTAACCTGGGTTCTTGTCGTTAGCTATAAAGCCAAAATCGGTGGACATGTTCAAGTTTTATTTTTTGTTAGAGGCAATTTTGACCTACAATTTGCAGGACCTCTAACCCCCCTTATGGAAAATTCCTTTGAGATGAGAACCCCAAGACTCGAACCTGAGACCTTGGATAAACTCACCCCCGGAGCCTTCATAGTGGATTAATTAAATACCCCTGACCAACTCACCTAAGTAAGTTGGTTGGTGGACATGTTCAAGTCATATTACTATATATATGCACATGCTGCTGACTCTCAACCTCCCGACATTAATATAATTTGGTTGAGAATTGTTGTTTATGTTTATGTTTATAAACTTTACTTTTTTTTTTAACGATAAATCTACTTTATATTTTTATAAACAGTCGGGAATTAAACTTTGATTTTATTCTTAAAAGACAGAAGTCTTTACCAAATGAGTTAATTTCACATTGGCTATAAACTTTACTATTCAATGAGATATTTACTTTAATTCTTATCACAAATATCTAAGGAAATCCATACCAATATATAAGCATTTCATTAAGTAACAAATTTTATAAACATGAATTATATAAACAAATATCATTGTATTTGATTTTAAGCAAAGATAATGAAATACAGTCTTTAGTTTGTTTGTCTTTTTCTATTTTGTTAAAAGTTGGTGATCCTTTACGGTTCGCAATGATATTTACTTTATGGGAAATTTCAATAAATTATTGTAACGATAAATGATTTAAAAATTAAATATAACTACTGATGATATAGCCTTCAGTTATACGGAAGATAGCATATACGCAGCCTCATACGCATGCTACCCGAATATAACACACATAATGGAAAGTGCAATCCTGCGTGAACTGGGAAAGATCCACATCGATCCTTTCCCGTAAAACCGGATTAGCACAATATCTTTTAATACATATTGGATATGCATTCCAAGATTAAGGATAAGCACAATATGAAAAATAAATTAATCTGGATATGTATTGTTCCAGATAACTAGAGGTGAGTACGGTTTGGTTTGGGTTGGTTTTTGACCAAAACCGAAAACCAAACCGCTATAATTCGGTTTTTGAAAACTAAAACCATTGGGTTTCGGTTTTTCGGTTTCGGTTTTTTCGGTTTGGGTCTATTTCGGTTTGGATTTCGGTTTTAATCAGTTTTTAACCACTTGTGGGTTAAAAATACACGGAAGGTTAACGACATTTTAAAAATAAAATGAATTATTAAATAAATGCAAATAAAATTCTTTATAAAATCGAATTTAAAAATTTAAGAAAAAAATAAATTGATAATTTAAATGTAAAGATTATAAATAAAATCAAAATAAAATAATGTAATTCTGAAACAACAAACTGGTATTTTTTAGGATGTGGATTAGATTACCATCATCAATGAAAATATAGATAAGTTTTAGAAATTTTAAGTGGAGATATGTTTTTAGTAATTTAATTATTAATAATCATGAAAAGCCTAAAAAATATTAATTATATTTAAATTAAGTATTTAGTAAGATTTGTTCTTTTTTGAAAAACAAAAAAGTGTAAATTAATGAAACTTTTTCTATAACTATTAATATAATTAATAATTAAAGTTTATTATAAATAAACTAAATAAAGAGTTGTAATTATCTGATATTTTTTTTTATTATTAATAAACTAAATAAAGAGTTGTATTTATCAAGTCAAACTAAATAAAGATCGAGTTTTTTTTAAACTAAATACATATTGGGTTGTTTTTTTTAAATAACATAAAACATGTTTTTTTTTAATTAATGAAAAACTAAAAAGTGTAAGTTAGTGATGGAAAACAAAAAAGTGTAAATTAAAAGATTTTTTCTATAATTTTTATTAATTATTTTAATTATTAATAGAATTAATAATTAAAGTTTTATTGTGGGCCCATATTTTTAATCTATTATTTATATTTAATTTTTTAAATAACATAATTTAGTCACATGCTTAATAACTTAATTTAGAGGAATCGAGAGTTATGATTGGTCAATTGAGGTTACGTCAGTTGTCTTTTAGTATATATAAAGATAAAGATTGTAGTGGTCCCCTGTGTAACCTATATTGCTAATGAAATAGCGATATACTAAGTATGGCATGGGCAATGAGATCCTCGATAATCCCGATCCATTGCCATCCCTATGTGAGATGCTATTAAATGTCCATTGAATTAATTATTATTAATATGATAAGTGCATTAATATGCAACAAAATATATATTAATTAATTTGTTAACAATAATTACACCAAGACCGACCACTGGCCGTCACCTTTAGTTGTGTCACTATGCTAAAATGATTATGTGGGTACTATTCTAGTTCTAAAAAATCACGATTACATCACCAAGTAAGTCTGGATAAAAATCACTAATTTATACAACACAATCGCGGCGTGATTGCGACACATCGCGTCGCGATTTAAGTCTGGACAGCCGAAAAACTATTCCAGCAGCCACTATGACGAACCAAATCACCAAAACTAACATCCATACTTCAATTACCACTAATTTGATACTAAATTGACTCAAATAACTCATCCATATACTCATGGTAACATTTCCTTCAAAACCCATTCAATTTAACACACAAAACAACTCATTTTGACTTCAAATCACATCAATCTTCAACTAAAACTTAAAACTAATAAAATGGATAAATGGTATATGAAATTGAAAGGAAAATACTTACAAACTCTTTAGATGATAATAAGGATGCTTAATCTTGAATACCACAACTGTAACATCCCGTAATTAATTATCGCGAGGTTAGTTCTAATCCCAAACTAATTCGATTAATTAAGTTCATTTCGTATGTTAGACGTT
>JAOXNX010000019.1:12779694-12797033 GCA_028566075.1 Solidago caesia
AATGAATAGAAGAAAATGGAAAGAAAAAAAAAAACTTCCAGTGTAAATTCTAAAAATTTAAGTGAAATAAAATGTTTGACTTTTCGAATTTAAATGAGATTAGTGTTACAACTAATTTACCAAATAATATATCTAATTTAACAAAATATTTGATTAAATGTTTCGAAAAACTTGTAACCTAGTCCTAAATGTAGCAACGGATTTAACTTTTAAATTTCATATACAACTCATGCAGCTGAGATAAGTAATATATCATTTTCCTTTGTACGCATATACGATAGAAAATAAAGACGTAGATTTTAAATTTGAATTGAGTTAGTTATTAATATCAGTAACAATTTTCCAAATAAGATGCCAACTAATATTAAGTGAGATGAGGTGTAGATATACATGTCAATTTAGAATGAGGACTTTTAACTAAGAGTGAACAAATAAACGAAAATCCTAGTTGTTCCCTAAATAAAGTTGCCACATAGGAGCAATCATATCTTCTCTTAGTTATATATAAAGAAGCGGATTAAGGATTTGTTTAACCGACATTATGCGACACGTATCTCCTTTAGTATCAGTAGGGGTTTTCCTTTTGGAGAGTTCTTGGGTTCGAGTTTCTCTAAGGGGTTTCCCCTTCAGAGTGGTATCCTCAAGGGTTTCTCTTGAGGGTGGTAACGAGGGAACGTGAATTGTGGATCAGAGTTTGCATACTGTCCGCTTGGATGTCACTGTGAGTACTTGATCGCCAACTACTAACTCACAGTTTTTAAAAAAAAAAAAAAATTTCCCCTGAATTATAGTTCTCTTATCACTATCAAATAATTTTTATAATATTAATATAATATATATTCAAATCAAACAACAATTATTAAAGTAAAATAAATAAAATAATCGTTTCTCTTAACTGAAAATCATTGTGCATCATGTTCGGTACCGATAAATCATGGAAACCATTATGATTAATTGGTTTTATCTCTGATACATCAGTTTTATATATTTGTTTATACACTTATGTTATGTGAAACTTCATGCATCGGTTTTATATACTTGTGCTCCGTAAATTTTCATGCATCAGTTTTATTCATCTTGATCGTGATCCAATGATCAAAATCTATATGTGTTTTACAGTATCTAACCTCATAATATCTATACATTAACAATTACTTCCCATAGATTGTATTGTGTTTCCAACAAATATTGTAAGACATTGAACCAAAATCATTTTTTTTTGAACAATACTAAACCAAAATCATACACACACAAAATGTCACACTTTATATACGGTTCCAATCAATATCGATTATGAAGTCAAACAAAATCGAACATCTTACATGAGGGTATTTTGGGGATTTTAACATATTTTTTTTGGTCCCTGGAATCCAATGAATCAAATTTATTAGTTTAAAAATAGCAACTAATGATTTAGTGACATAAAGAATTCAAAGAACATGAAATTATGAAATTATGAAATTAGAAAGAAGAAATTCTTTTCTTGTCTTTTCTTCATCAATGTCAAACATTTATCAACAACTTCCATCAACTTCAAGAGAAACATTGACCAAATATTTGATCATTGGTGGCTTAAAGAATAATAGATCGATAATCTTTTCACACACACACAAAAAAAAAAAGATCGATAATGATTTATTGCGATTTTTATAATACCTCTTAAAAGTGATTACGTAGTACTACATAATTAATTTTTAGTAGGACAACTTGTACCATATAATATTTGGATTTTGTTAAAGTAATAATGGGATTAAAGTAGAATTTTATACACCAATTGCTTACCATCCATGTCAGAGAGTACGTATAATCCGGTTAGAATCACATTTCTTTTATGTTGGATACAAGGTTATACCCGTTTGATTTAGATGAAGTTTGGTAAGTGAAAACTTAAAATAGCCATTTTAGTTGATAAAAATGAAGCTCAACGCCTTAATGATGACAAGTTTTGTAAATAAAATCTAACATGTGTTATTTACTTATTTATGGTGGGAAAAAGAAAAATATAGAAAAAGTAAGGACATACAAGCATGTGAGTTGAATGGAGAAGCAAAATAAATAGACACAATATATAATAAGTAATTAACACCTAGCAGGGGTGACTCGGGGTGTTGCAGTGTCCGAGGGTGCACGTGAACCACATGAATTTTTTCTCTGTAGTGTAAAATTTTGTAAAAAGTTCCATTTTTATAAAAATACACCGGCTACAATAGAAAAATTACACCTTGTTTGTATCTGGTCTGGATCCGCCACTAACACCAAGACTACCCATAATTTTGATGTGGTGGTTCAAACTGCTATCGGGTTATTTGGAAGAATTGAATTGATTGATTCTGCTTTCAAAATGTCTTCTAAAGCATAGACATATATTGACTTAATTACTCTCTTTCAGTTGGATTGACTTGACAATTGATCCATTAAACTGTTAATCTTGTATTATTTTGTAAACTTTTTTATCTAGGATCTTGCTAGGATATCGATCAACTGTTATTAATAAAAGTATATAAATAACGAAACAAACCAAGACTAGATGGTATTCAGAAAACACTAATTCCACGGAAATTATCGAAATGTTATTCATAATCAAGATCTTACAAACATAATACAAGATTTTACAATCACATGGTACATAAGAAAAAAGAGACCTTAAGAAAGAGGCCTCTAAAACATTGATCACCAAAAACTTTGACTGATTACATAAGCTTGTTTGTTCATCCACCCCTCAAAAAGCCCTTTTCAAGTCAGTATGAAAAAGGGAAAAAAGTTATAGAAAAAAATGCCTCAAAATAGCCATTAAAGGTTACTACTTTACAACAGGAGGGTTGTGAACATGGTCAACAAGTCAACCATGAAAAAAGATAGGAAAAAAACCCTCCTGTAAAATGAACCCAATAGCAAACAAGTTTTGAAGGCATATGTATGATAAAAAGTGTGGAGAACAAGAGGCGTTTTGTAACCAAACAAAGAATTTTTGGAGAAAAAAAGATTATAAAAAACAAAAAGAAATGTAGTCCCAAATGTCACATGAATCGTTTGAAGGTGATACGTAGATTCTTAACAAGATCCTTCGTTGTCATGGTGAAATCTTGATCCATCTGTGAAAAAAACACGATATATCGATTAATATGTAAAAAACCATTAACTTTTATTTTTTGTGACAAACAAAAATGATGGTTTTTTACCTGGCAGATGATGGTTATATCGAGTGCATAATCAGCAAAGGTCATGGCAGTGGAATTGATAACAGATAGATTTAGTTTCTCAATTTCAGCAAGTATTTCTTCTATAACACCTTTTTTTTTCTCGCAATGAACTCTAATTAGAACATCCTTGCCTGAAAATCTTGCCTCCATTTCAGGTAGTTGCTCGTGAACCGGTCCACCAGGTAATTTCTCATCTGATGTAGGGATTTCACCACCATTAGCTGACACCTCATGTCTTTTCACAAAAACCACCGATTCTATATTGGATCTTTTTTTGGTTTGTTCCTCAAGTGTCTTAACTTTTTCCTGAAGGTGTTTCAAGTGCTTGATTGCGTCTCCAAGAACAGAAGCTTTATCCATCTATATATGCATGATATATTAGTAAGAATGTGGAAAGATCGCATAAGAAAAGTTTGTTTATATATGGTAGAAAGTGTAGGAAAGATTCTAGTGTTGACGCGTGTCTGCACCTTATTTACACCTTGATGTACCGACAACTTTTTGTGCATTTTGGTTCATCAAGGTGTAAAAATGTTTATGAACGTATAAAAAAAGTGCATCAGACACATGTCGCTTCCAAAAGGAGAATTATCTTCCGAACCTCACCTTACTAAGAAAATATGTGATCATATATTCATATTCAAAAAAAGAAACAAAAGTAATAAATGTAGAAAGAGGGTTACCTTTTTAAGACCAGGGACTAAAGCAGAAAGGGCTATGAACCTCTGGCTAAGTTTCTCTCTTCTTTTTCTTTCAGCCAATATATGGTCTTGGGGTGTATTGAATTTAGTGGTATTGGTTGTGGCTACTTTTTTAGCACTACCACCATGGTGATTATAGTTATGATTATGAAACTGGACATGGGATGATGGAGAAGTATCATAAGTGAAACCAATAGTACTCTTGGAAGAAACAGCGCCTTCCTCTTTAGGACTCAGAATAGCTTGATTTGCAACATACGAATCGTTACCATAATGCGGATTTGGATTCATTATGGATTGATCAGAACTGATACATGAATTCCGGCTGCTAGTTTTAAGTTGCTTTGATGGTCTTGGAGATGGTTCCATAATAGGCTTATAATGATCAAACATAGGTAATGCATTATCATAAAAATAATGTGTATTATCACCAAATGTAGCAGCTGCTTCCATGTTCATTGAAGTAAGCTGATCATCAAAAGAGTTGAATGGCCATTGAGTATTGAAACAAGAGTCCTCCATTCCTGACAATTCCGAAAAGCCTCTGAATTGTGAAATCTCCATAAGATGACAGAAGAAAAAAAGGATTGTTGTGTGAGGACCCTTGATCAAATTAGGCCAAAAGTACTAATTAATGATACAAAATATCACAAAAAACCCCCTGCAAAACAGAAAGATAGAACGAATATATATCAGTATACAATACGTTTTTTCAATAATTCAACAAAATTTCAAATACCCAGATCAAGAAATCGAAAAAAGTTGTACCTTAGAGTTAAGAAAATTTAACAAAGCTTTTGTGAGTTTTTTTCCCCCTTTATATGTAATCTTTATGTTAAGGAGAAATAAGTAAGGCTTTTATAAGTGAAGATTGATTGATGCCATAAATTGGTCAACTAATGTTGTCTCAATCTTTACAGCGGTCGGTGATGTGAACTCAAATGGCCGTGTATGAATAAAATAAAGAGAGTTAGAATAATGATAGTTTGAATAACTAGAACAAATGGTAATCAGCACATTAGTGGCTGTTTAAAATACTTTTAAATTTTTTTGACTACACTTTTAATGTTTTTTTATAATATAAATAGTTATGTTAGCATATGACAAAATAGAACCATGACTTTTAATGTATTATAAACAGTAATTACGTGAGCTGGTGTGTCGATTTGATGGTGATTTAGACTTTTTGAATGCAATGATTTTGGTGGAATTTTAGACTTTTTATCAACTACTACTTGACTTTCATATAAAACTTACATACTCCACTTTTAACTTTCCTTATCAAACCTGTCACACACATAACAATATTGGTTTATTTGTAATGTTAACTATAAATCTATATCTTTACTACTATATAAAAAGTAACCCTCTTCTATTTTAATTTTCTGTCTTTGAATTGGACTAATCTATATTGAAAATCTCTATAATTTATTAAACTTAATTTAAGTTGTACTTAAATTTGTACTTTCTTATCTAAAAAATATGTACAATTTTTTAAATTTCAATTTACCTGAAATTGAACTTTTTCTATCTAAAAGTTATTTAAAATTTATTAAAATTAAGTTTATTTAAGTTGAATCTTTTTATCTAAAAATATCTTTATAATTTATTAAACTAAACAATTTTATATTAAAACAAACTTGAATATAATATAAATACATATAATTTTTATTTAAATCTTAAGATATGGTAGCTAATTATAATTTTCTTATGGAAATTTTTTATAATTTGTATACACACAGATAGTTTAAAAATAACTACGTTAATTGTTTTTAAGAATTTTATGTATAATGATATTCTAGATCTATACATTGTAAATTAATGTACAATTTTATTAATTTAATCTATTATATAAATAAGTAGTGTAATTTTAATATGGCAATAAACATTTTAAATCTTTGATATAAATTGATATTTTTAAGTAATATATTTTTATACATATATGATAGATAGATGACATTATAAATTAAACATGATAGCGTTTTAAACTATTTTTTTTTTGTAAATTATCGACATATCAATTAATACATTTAAATTTTTTTCTTTTTAGTTTTATGTTTAGTTTTTATTTATTTTGTTTTCTATTACTATATATTATTTATTGTTATTATGTATTTGTTAAATTTATATCTTTAAATATTTTTCAGGTTTTGGTTTTATTTGTTTAGTTTTACCTGTATTTTAAATAATATAGATTATCAAGAGTTAATCAACCAATTTGTTATGAAAAATAATAAAAGAACTTCACGAATTAACAGTTAGCTATTATGATATGTTATTTTAAGAGCATTATTTTGTAAATTTTAAATATTTTTTGAACAATAACTTTTTCTTTATTTATTGATATAACATTTATCGCCGTTTTTAAAAAATAGTTTATATAGATTAATTTGTTGCGGCTAGCCAATGAGCTTTTTTTTTAGGCTCGTCTTATTTACATAAATCCTTAGAAACGACTCTGATAATATGACCAATTTGATTTTCCACACCAAGCTGTCATGCTTTGGGAAGAAAATGGAAGCCTAAAAATGCCCTCCACCTTACGGGTCTTAATCATCCAAATTATGCTCCACTTTTCGCGGGATTTCTTTGTTTTGTTTATGATACCTCAAACTAAACATATTCTTAATTTAAACGACTTGATAATTTTTTAGAAGAAAATGATTTAACTATAAACAAACTACAAGCAAATATTTATAAAATGATGTGATATATATATGGGTGGGTTATTTTGAGAACTCTTTAAAAAAAAATGCGAAAACCAATCCTGACCATTGATCTTCAAATCATAAAATTTCATTTAATTCGTCTTTTTTTTATTAGAAAGGTCATCCGATATACTTTTGACGACTTTTTTAATTTTCGTGTTTTTTTTTTTAATTTACACATGTGCAAGTTATATATGTAAAAGTAAGATATTTAAATAAAATTAGTTCATTTACACATGTGCAAGTTAGCTATACCACTGCCACCGGAAACTGTGATTTGAAGCGTGTTTCGCTCTTAAGGGTATTAATAAAGGGTAACTGATGGGGGTGATAGGTCATACGGGGTGATAGGTCATACAGGGCGATCGTGATGAGGTAATCTACCTGACGGGCACCGCCCTTAGCCGTTATGGCTCTGCCATGGATTAACTAGCTCCGCCCTTAGCCACCATGGCTCCGCCATGGATTGACGGGCTCCGCCCTTAGCCGTCATTGCTGTGCAAATATGTTCATTTAGTAATTTACATGTGAAAGCAAAGGTTTTATACATGTGTGAATATACAAGTACAAACAAAAAAAAATGAAAATTAAAAAGTCGTCAAAAGTATATATCGAATGACCTTTCTAATGAAAGAGAACAAAATTTTAAGGCTACCCATAATTTTTTTCGTCTAACGATGTACGGTTTTTGAGATAAACATTTTGATTGAATTAGATAAAACTTACAATTTATCAAGATCAATGGTCAGGATTGGTTCTCGTTTTTTTTAGGTGTTCTTAAATAACCCTTCTCCGATATATATATATAATACTAGAAGCATGTACGCGCGATGCGACAGCGATGGTGCTAGTAGCGGCGGGTGGCGGCGACGGGTGGTGGCGGTGGTTATGTGGTGGTTAATGTAAAAGTAATTGATGTAAAAGGGGTAGTGTGATTATTTTAAGGTTGAGGGATCTATGTTATAAATTATTTCATTAAAGTTATTATAGATATAGTAGATAAATATGTTTAAATTAGTGACGAGGAGTAATATAATATTTTCAATGATATAAAATTGAAAAGAAAAGAGTTAATATCTTATTATCTTATATAGGAGTAAAGATTATACATATACATATCGATCATTGCCTCATTGGAATGTAAGGAAACAAGAAAACAAAGGAATTAATGTATTTAACTGTATCCATTCGTCAAATCGTCGTGTAAGTTCATTCTTTGAAATACATCTTAGAATGCCAGTTTCTATGTCGGTCAAACCAGGGCATAACTTCGCGTTACATCCATTTTCCGACAATGTGCACGCTCTCCAATGACTTGCACGAAGAAATGAAGGAACCAACAACCACATATAATCAATATGTAACTTGCACAGCATGTCATTTTGTTCTCCCTTACAATTTTGGTCCCTGTTGTTGAATTTTATATTTGATTTTTGATGCTTGATATAGATATAGATATAGATATATAGAGTTATATGATATGATGATGAGGATGATGATAGATGCAAAATATTTAGAGTTAATTACACTTTTGGTCTTTGTGTTAATGAAAGGACTAATATGCCCATCATGTGCGAGTCATGTGACTTCAGTTTTAACGACCATTAATGATTTGGACCAAAAACGTTGACGGGACAAACTTTTTCAAGCAAAAGCGTAATTTATGAAACTTATGGATGAAACCAATAATGTTGTGACCACGACAGAGACCAAATTTGTAATTTACTCTCCAAGATAAAGATATCCCCTCGTGGCATTGTTAGCTTTTGTCACTCATCATATGTTGATATGTGATGGTAGACGTACTTAAAGTCCACACTACTTAATTAGTTAACCAAATGTATATCATTAAATGCCGTTGTTACTAATAAGTTAGTTGATTCATACTTTAATTTTAGAGGATTAGACAATGGGAAATGAAGCTTACCCTACATCACGATACAATCCTTATATAAGATAAAATGTTTTATTACAAAAAACAAAAAAATTGAAAGGAAAAAAAAAAAGTTATTGCTATTTTATTGTCACTAAGCTTCTTTGATATTAGAAGGTACTAAGAGCTATCAGAATGGTGAGTCTTGTCTTTGCTGGTTAGGTACATTCATTTGCATGTGCATGGGTCGCAAGTGCATTTATCGCCGCACTTGCAACCATCATGCTCGGATGTTGTAGCTCCCATCTCCGATCCCTCAAGGCCACTATACAAAATCATCAACAACTGATACGTGTTAATTAAGTATAGTTGATTATATATACGACATGTGCATAAAGATTAACACTAATTAAGAAGTCATCATATATTACTTTTTAAGCAATTATATAACTAAAATTGCCCCAAAATAGTTTTAAGGTCACATAGACTAATTGAACTTGTCATTCACGATATGCAAAATAATATATAACATCATATTTCAAGACATATATGTATACGCATACTAGGCATTGGTGTATATATAGATTGGACTCGTGTGGGCGAACCACACTATCAATGAAGGATTATATATTAGCAGGTGAAGTATGCGACCGCACAAGCTACCAGGGGTTCAAATTTTTAGATACCCTTTATGTTAGCTTCAAGTATAAAAATGGCATCCAAGTAAATAACAAACTTGATTAGGGCATCAAGAAAAGGGAGAACAGAAAATGTGCCTTATATGCTAACTATTCTTGTAGCTGTGACAGTTTTAGAAAGAACTTTTGGTTGGTGCCTATGCTAACGTTATTTGACTTGTGCTTTATGACTCGTGTATATACATGTGCATACACCCCGTATTTGGGTGTACGTGTGTTTGAAATGAAAGTGAAAGGATATGGTAAATGTACCTCTTGGTTGGTGCAAGACCAATGATGGTGGTCGCATTGGCGGTGGTCTCGGATGTAGTGATATCTGGGTTCATCTTGCAACCACCGCAACTGGTTTGACATTTGCAATCGGAGCCACAACCGCAGCTACCTCCACAACAAGCAGCAGACGACATTTTTTCTTTGAATTTAGGATTATGTGACAACTTAGAAGGTATGTTTTGTTATATATTGTGATATGATTGAATATATGTTTGGAGTCATATATAGGAGGTGATAACGATTTTATAGGCAGCAGGTGCAAGATAAGTGGTGCAACGAATTTTAATGGCTTCCATCCATATAGTCAAAACCTGTTAGGTTGTGACACGTTTGTGGCCTTGTTTTGCTTTGTTATATATGCTTCTTTTTATACAACATGTTCTTTGAATGTTTCTCTAGCAATGAACTTTTTAATATGTTATTTTTACAAGAATATCAACTTCGTACACAGCAATTTTGTACAAGTTTCACATTTGTGTCAATTGGGAGTTAAACCACCATATGATATATTGACTAAACACCTTATATACATTTAGCATGCAACTACCCGTCTTTGATTAGTAGACAAGAAGAGCTTTGAACTTAATAAGTCTAAAGTGATGTGTTACCATTTACCAATATTTTCTATCATGGTATTGCGTTTTAGTGTATACACTTGTACGTCTTATCGGATACTCATACGTTTCATGGGGTATGAATCTGCGATATGTGGACCTAACGACGACGCCATAACTTTTAGTGGGGAAATTTGTTACCTGACCCATTGGTGGTAGAAGAAGAGAAATTTGAACCCATTATAAATCTATAGTTGTAGTTTCCATAATGTTGTAAGCTAAGATTTGAAGATATTGTACCAGTTCATTGCGTTGGCCTTTGCAGGGTTACATTAAGCCATTTGATGTTTTGCTCTCTAAATAGTACAATATACAACACAATGACTTTAAAAAATAAAAACAAAAAAACAAAAAACAACCATTATTCAGTAACAATATCTTTGCATTTTTTGTGGTGTATTAACACACAATAACAATGATGCTCATGTAACAAGGGTATACAAAGCGAAATGCTTTTACAAATGTGTAAAATGAAAGTTTTGTACACTTTGTATTCTCTACAAATCGTAACAAAATCAATATCTAAAGTAACTATGGTGTCTACAGTCAAACTACTTGCACGCAGGGTAACACCCCTAACCTCTCAAAAGAAAAACTTACGGTACGATTAATATATAGGGTATTGAATGCACGTATGATGGCTACTATCTGGCAGCTTGTTGCAAAGGAGGCCAGGTAACTTCATCATCGTCTGTATAGCCTCGAATTAAAAAGTCAGAACAATTCTTGACGACACCATGGTTATATGGATTATGAAACTTCCCATCTGCTCCTTGAAGATACCCATATCGTGTAGCATTTACTGATTCATTTGTTGTCATGTTTCTACCAATCTGCATACAAAAACACCCTCAATATTCCAGATCTGGGACAATTTCATGATTTATATTTGAACCCTTTTTCTAGTAGTGGTCCAATCTTAGAAACCCTCTGTCGACTATAATAACCTTCAACACAATTTGGTTTCATCTGTAATTGGCTTTAGTTTGTGATAGATAGCAGCTATATGAGGTTTTAGAGCAACCAGGAAAGTTTAGGAGATGTCGGTTTGGATGTTTTGAAAGTGATTATGTGATAGTGAAATAATCAGTATCTAGTAATTAGTTGGTGATAGAACAGACTGTACGAGATACTATCAGTATGTGCTTCAGCTGCCAGAAGTTGTAATAATCAACCAATAAGATGCTTTGAGTGGTTGACTAATACGAGAGTACTAATTATTATTCACCGAACTAATAGAAAAAATGACAAAAGGAGACGATGGGTAAATTGGTAAAAATAAAAAACTACCCTTCACTAGTCAGATAACCAACTGGTTTGCAGCTAGTATGAAATTGATTGTTCTAAAACTGGCCCTTCTATAAGCAGCAGCAAAATTAATTTATCCAAAAATTAAAAAACAGATTTATGTGACACGTTAAACAGACAATCAGTTTCAAAACAGAAATCCAAACACCCCTCAAGATATTACTTATATAAAATCAGAGAATTATTACCTGGTATGCTTGTACGATAAATAAAGTTCCAGCAGCAAGCAAGATAAAAGAGTCGATAAAAAGGAAGAAGGCAGCACCAGGATGTTGAAAAACAACATGATGAATCCAAGACTCTTCATTCTGCAATGCTGGTATTGAAGTCCACATTCCTGTCATTTTGAGCAATAAACATGTAATATTGAACAAAATAGCCTACGAAGAACATCATAATGTTATATGTAGCAGCGAGTTATTGCTTTAGACTTACTATGAACAGCAACAGCACCACCTACCACTGCTGTCAAAGATCCCAATAATAGAAATACAAAGAAGTCCCATTTATTATTCTGCCAACATAGAAAACAGATTGCAATTACAGGCCATTGAGTTTTTCTCTAAGATACGCATGCATATACCATATGTATGAGCATATAAATATACATATTTATGATAAAAAAGATTTAGCTAAAGTAATACTCAAATTTGTGTGAAATTAGTATGAGTTCATACCTTCCCTACACAATTCGAGATCCAAGGGCAGTGATGGTCAAACTGTTCCACGCAGCATTTGCATGCAGGACAATGCTTTGAGCGAATGGGTCTAATTATCTGCGAAAAAAGAGAATACGTAACGATGCACCATTTAGCACCAATATAATTAAGCAATAAGCCAATAAAAGCATTGATGTAAAGGTGGCAAAACAGACAGGTTCGGTAAAAAGGTCACCATAATGTAACTGAAGTGTTGATGTACAGGCAGAAAAACATGTGGCTTAGGTAAAGGATCAAAATGAATTCAGATCAAAACAGGTCAGGTTAGGTTGACCAGAAAACACAAGCCATCAAGAAAATTTTATGAATTAGAAAAAACACATGGTGACTTTCGACCTGTTTGACTTGTTTCCTTTCTAGCTATATTTTCTATTTTAACAATTTGAACCATCAAAAAAGCATTATCCAGATCGATACATTTGTCAAATGGGTCAAAACTCAAAACTGCCTCTACATTGTTGCATCAAGAATACAGCTTTGGTGTCCTTTTTTCAATTCTAGTATCTAGTGTATTTCAAAATAAATTGGAATATCGAATTTAGAAGAATGCCTTTATACAAACCTTGCAAGTAGGACAGAGTTGGGACCAATTTCCAGTCCAATGAGGCGTGTTGGTCAGATCAACGGCCAACAAAGGAGCCTGTATAACGTCACAAGAATTATGGCGAGGCTTTAGGGGCAAGGTGGAAATGTGACAAGCTATTTGTTATTAACCAGGGATAGTACCTCAACACCAGCATTATTTTTAATCCCTCCTGACGTTTTCACATAACCAGGGTCTTTACTGCAATCAAATAAATGTTCATAGGTAATGGTTAGAGGTGGCCAAGGGGTGGGTTGGGCATGTCAGATAACTGGTCAAAAGGGTTCGCATTGGGTTGACCAGAAACACTTTTTGTCCAAAGTTTTTATATTTTCTACTGCAACCAAAATAAGCATACCTGCTACACCGGACAAGCATCAGTAGTGAAGCGACTGAAAGCGAAACACCAGTCCAACCCCAGAGCCCAACAACAGCAGTCACCTTTGGAAGATTAGAAGCTAACATGCATGAAAGAGCAAAGATCCTGATTAGGAAGGTAAATTATATCTTTTCATATTGTTGATATAAGTAATAGAAATACGTATTACTAATTGTTTTACCCACCAAAAAGAACAGAATTGATGAAGATCATCGTGCTGACAAATACTAGACAAAATAGAATAGGGGCATAACCTATTTCCCTGACTCTGTTGATCCAAACTTTGTCTTTCCAACACTTGTTGTGAGCACGATGTGCATTAGACTGGATAGAAAAAGATTCATAACGTTAAATAAAATCAATTCTTTGCTACAGCTTTTTGACTGTAGTAAAATCAAACTCCAACAAGAGAAGGCAAATACCAATTATAATAGCAATCAATGTCCGTGTTTATACATGTGCATATATAAATGAATGCAAATGCTAAGATGAATGCATGCTCGGTATATTAAGTGACATATTTCAAGAGTACAAAACTCGTAATGTATATATATATATATATTTTCAAGATAAAAGATACATACAAGAATTAAAGAAACATGACGATGGCCTCTATCGGCAGCAATCTGTGCAGGAGTGAATCCAGCACTATCTTTAACGGTTAATTCCTGTTTTGTCCCAGCATGCAGAAGTACAACACAGGCCTCCACATTTCCTCTCAATGCTGCCCAATGCAAAGGGGTGCAACCTAAGAAAGAAAAGAAACTAGTATGACAAAGAATATAATCGTTCAGATATAAACGAGTAAACGACCCACTTTTTTCGCATATATTATAGGAATTAAAGGTCATTAAGGGCATTTGTCTAATGGTCCAAATAATCAAACTTTGATAATCAGATAAGGAGTTGTAATTGAAAAACAGATCAGTGCGATAAATGTAAAATCCCCCCCTGTAAGAAACTGATTATCTAAACTATCCTTTAATTCAGATAAACATATAATGCAGATAATAAATTATAAGCAACAGATAAGTACCTTCTTTATCTTGCTTTCCTTGGAAGGCATCCCAAAAAAGAAGTAATCTGATTGTATCTGCAAATCCTTTATAAGCAGCCCTGGATTAAGCATAACAACAACAAAAATATCTAACTCGGATACTTTGATTGAACTTTAAAGATATTCACAGTCGGAATTTTGTAGCAGGATTAGAAATTTAAAAATCTTTCAAACATACCAATGAAGAGGGGTCCTTCCATCGTTGTCGGGTACATCAAAATCAGCATGATACTTGGTAACAATGTAATTCAAGAACGATGTTTGCCCATACTGAGCTGCAACATGAACTGCCTGCATTGAAGTTCATAATTGACAACGCTGATGATGAATTATTGCGAAGCAAAAGACAAACTTTAAATGCTTGTAACATTTCACCAGCTAGAATTTTGAGTTACTTGCGCACACATCATAAGAACACTTTTAGAGAAAAAATATACAAGGTAAGTTATTTACCCGATAACCATTTACATCAGCCGCCTCGACACGTGCACCGTTCTGCAGCAACACCTCCGCAGCTGCAACCGAACCTCGAACAGCCGCCCAATGCAACGCAGTCTGCCTCACATTATCAACCGTGTGCACATCCCCACCATGCTACATCCCCAACAAATAAAATGTCCTTAAAATCATTTCAAAATCCCCCAAAACAGATAACACTCCCTTCGACTATTATATCCTACTTTGCCTAAAGGGGGCTTAGCATATATGTATGTAAGTGATTCAGGGTAACGTTTAGAATTGACTTTTGGGAATTGACTATTGCATGTTAAAGAATGAGCATAAGACTAACTATCAATTACATAATCAGTTGATTAAAGATAAAGATAGGTTGGCATTCTTCAAAAGGTTGATATTCAGGCAACCCCAACTGGCCCACGTCAGACCGCCCCATCCCCATCACATAGTGCCCCACACATATTGTGGACCAACCAACCGATCCAGCTTCATCAAGAATTTATTTTTACAGAATCAACTTCCTCCTTGCCTCCATTAAGGTTTAAACCCTGGATACCTTCCAAATGCTCCCATCTCCGAAACCAACTAGGCTATAGGTTGGTATTATTTTTTTTTTTCTTTCCAAATCTGACCATTTTGACCCTGAGTAATAAAAACATCATTATTATAGTCCTTTTTACCATGATAGTAGTACCATACTACCATGGGTGCATTAAAACTTTTTAAAATTTCAATTCAATTATTCCACATTTCAAGATACACAGCTACTAGCGCACTAACAACTCTACTCCTAACATCACAAAGCATAATTCAAATTCAGAAATGGATCTAACTCGATAAAACGTATCATAAAAGCCAAAACTTTCATATCAAAACAAACACATACGAAACCTAAAATACACCTCAATAATATACCCAACGAACTAACCACCACCAAGGTGGCCGAGCTGTCAGGTGTCCTCACAAAAGGTTCGGAACTCCCTAGGTAAACATCTTAGGGTTGGCCAGGAAAGGGTTTGGAAATGATCATGGGGATATCCGGTTAGGCCACGTACTTCTATGTCAAAGACTCACCCTCCCCGGTAACTAGAACCATGAAAACCGCATCCGTTTAATATTTGTGACTAACTAAATCACCAAAAACTCAAACACTACTGTTACAAACCACAATCCAAGCTTACAAATGGATCAAGCTCAATAAAGGATATCATAAAAACCAAAACTTGCATTCCAAAACACAAAAACTAAAAAATTACCTCAAGAATATACTGAACAACATGAGCAAAGTTATTAAGAGAAGCCCATTGAAGTGGGTAATACCCATTCCCATCTGGTTGAGAGACTGACACACCATCTTCTTCTACAAACTTTCTAAGTTTAGAGAGATCACCATAAGCAGAAGCACCAAACACATCAAATATCACTATTTCTTGGTTGTTGGTGTTTTTGATGTCTTTTGAAGATGGGTCTGTCACAATTTCAATCTCTGATGATGATGATGATTTCATTTTTATATTTTAAGTTTAGGGTTTTGACTTTGGTGTGGTGGGAAGTGATTTTTGAGATGGGGTCTGGAGAAAGATTGAATTCTTTTGGAGAGTGGAGTGGTTGAAAGTTGAAGATGGAGATGGAGATGGAGATTGAAATTGGTGTCTTTTTTAGTATGAAGCAGTAGAAGAAGAAGGGGTTTAAGATGCCCAATTTACTAGTCTAGATTCTATGTTAGAAGGAAAAATATATAGGGAGTGTTTGGAATTTTATTTCATCTGTACCGTACATCTTTTCAACCAACAACAACAACCGATACTCGATCCCGGCGATAGCCGAGGTTTGAGGAAGATATAATGTACGCAGTCTTACCCCTACCCAAAAATAGAGAGGTTGTTTTCAGAGGACCTCCGGCCTAGGGCTTTCACCCTGGTAAAAATTTCTCGACGGCTTTGTCTCGATCTCAGATCTAGATCTTAGATCTGAGAGAGAGCCGTTAGAGATGTAAAGAACCGTACATCTTTTCAGATTTTGTTAATATAATTTGTAATTACCATTTTAATCATATATTTAATATGCTAATAAAATTTAATATAGATTCAAATTAATTTAGTCAAAATAAATTCAAATTAATTAAAACTTAAACTTAATTTATCATTACAAATTAGAAAGACAGATAGCAATACATACAAATAAATTAAAATAAAAAATCAACTTTGTAATATGATACCATTGTAACTCACTCTCTTACAAAACCATTACGGATACCACTATATAAAGCTAGCGATCGGTGAAGCCGGTAGCCGTCACCCTCAACCTTTTAGCCAGGTATTCTTACTAAACAACTTAAAACATTCGACTCACGTGCATTGCACGGGTACATTTCTAATTAGTTTACAAATTTGTTCACTACATGACTTTGTTGAGAAATGAATGTTGGTTCCCGATCTCATCTTTGATATTATTTGAAAGAGTACGTATTGAGGTGATTTGTTATAACCATGTTGAGGGACTAGTGGTGACATATTGATAATTCTTTGTATATAAACCCAACAAGTCTTGTTGTGCTTGTCGTTGTTGCTCTTGAAATTGTTTCCAACGGGCGGGGTCGTATTGTGGAGTGTAACCCGCAAAACCGAGTTGTGAAGCGTAACCCGGCTGTGAAAACGAAGGTTGTGGAGCGTAACCCGGTTGTGAAAACGAAGGTTGTGGAGCGTAACCCGGTTGTGAAAACGAAGGTGGCATTGGGGAATAGTTGCTTGATTGACCCCCCACATTTGAA
>JAOXNX010000019.1:12818330-12835519 GCA_028566075.1 Solidago caesia
CCGGAATCTGGGTTTTTGAAGAAATCTTGAAGATTGGGTGATATTGGTACAAAATTTAAAAGTTTATGGGTGATACTTATCAATAAAAAAGTAAAAGGGGCAACCGTGTACAATGGGAAAAGTACGTTGGTGATCCCGTGACTTAACCCTAAAAAAAATTCCCGATCGAAACCCTAGAACGAAATCCTTTTTGTGAAAACAATTTGTAAAAATTATAGCCAACCTGGCTCTGATACCATGATAAATTTTTGATAATAACACAATTTTTATCTTGAATCTTAATTCAAAACAGATTTATAACAAAATATTTTCAAATCTAATCTAATCTTAATTAGAAATAGATCAAGAACAACAAAAGTTCACCACCACTAATTGGTTGTGAACCTATTATCTAAATTGATAATAGTGCTATTACAAGCAAGAATGAATCAAAGAACAAAATACAGAACTTAATGAATGAAGCAGATAACTAGAACTCAATAGAACAAAAAATTACTCTCTTAAAAAATAAGATCCTGGGCTCTTCATCTATATATATATTTGTCTCAACCGACTTGTTATCAACTTTCTCTTTAGTCCCTCCATCTTCAATCTTCTTGTCATAAGTCTCCCAAACCTGTTAAAAAGAAAACTAGAACAGGAAATAACAATAATAGTCCCTCAGGTTTAGTTTGTTCCAGTTAAGACTATATATTTTAACACTAACCTTGGGACATGAGAGACTGTATTCAAGGGTTGGTAATCCAATTATGATAAATTGTAAAAGCTAACTAGAGGTTATCTTGTTTGGTGGCTAATCAAACTTTCATTGTTGTTGTTGATCTATAGTTTTATATATAAAAAAAATAAAGGTGAGTAATATAACTCATAAATTATGATTGGAACATGTATAAAAAAAATTAAAGAAATATAATGAATGGAAAAAATTGTAATGTATTAATCATTGAATATCACTCAAAAATTATGATTTGAACATGTATACAAATTACAGAGATATAATGAAAGAAAAAAAAATGAAATTATCAATCATTAAATATCACTCAAAAATTATGATTAGAACATGTATACAAATTAAAGAAATATAGTGAAAGAAAAAGGTGTAATTTATCAATCATTGAAGTGATTACGTTCATTTTTAAGTCTATATATATGATTACATTGTAATAAAAACAACTTAATACAGAATTAATTAACTATTTTCTTAGTTACAAATTAAACGTCCATATTTATATTTTTAGTTTGTCTATGTCTACTTAAAAAATTCACATATTATTTTATTATTATTATTATTATTATTATTATTTGAACAATAAAAATTATGTGTATATAATAAATTTTTTGGCGAGTTGCCAAAAAAAATTACATCAATTTATAGGGTTACACAACCAAACACACCATATGAAAGACCATTTCCTACATCGACTAAATAACCATAAGAAATACAACGAGACAATGGATTGAATTAGTTGAACAATATTAGGCTGGCTCAACTTGAATAATGCCATATTCCCCTGATTCCACTATGACCACCACCAAACGAACATGATAACTTCAAGAATCCATTGATGCACTCCTTCAATAGCAAGATTATGGATCCAATCCAACACTTCAGTAGGGGAGGAAGATGGGATATTATATTGGATCCAATTTGATAACAAAAGACACTTCATTATAAACAATGCATTTACTGAAAAGATTGAGAGAATCGTCCAGTCCCCTGGTACGTAGAATGCATTCATACGATCCAGAGTTAACACCTCGACGAGCCAAATTTAGCCGATCTAGAAGTCTGTCCATTAATAACCTCCATCCAAAAACGTTCACCTTTTCGAGAGGTATTTGTTCCATCTAGTTTTGATAGTAGACAACGGTAGAATGTAATTGTCAATGGCCATCCGCAGCCCTCTAACAGAAAAAATCTTATCACCGTTAAGATCCCATTTCCAGCCATCTTTCTCATCATTAAAGCTCACATATTCAAGCTCATTAACCAACTATTGAGACTGGGATGCTTCGACTTAGTTAGTGCACGCCACTTCCATTTAAATAGAAGAGCAAGGTTTAGAGCATTGCCCCTTATACCCAACCCGTCTATTATTTTACTATTATACTCTTAGTTACTTTTTCACAAAGTTAGATTTCTATAATTCTATGCGAAAAACAAAGTTTAAAATGTAATCTGCTGCCAAATGCCAATATATGATGAAATTATTATTTATTTGTCCAAGGTGAATATTTACTTTGGGATGTAACATTTTAACTTGAGGTGTTTATTCATCCAGAGTCATTGCATCAGTCTCAACAACATCAATTTAGTATGTGGTGTTTATATCGCTAGGGTATTTTCTCGGTCAACATTCCGTACTTTTTGAAATGCTACCGCTCGATCGTTTGTAGTTGTCGTAATTGTGTCGTGTTCGTGTTAACGGAATGTGGGCTAGCATGTTGGCGAGTTTATATAACTCAACCCAAGCCCAACTCAGTTAATAATTGTGTCAAAAAACTTAAATTCAAACCCAACTCATTTAATAAACAAGTTAACCGTGTTTACTCGTTGCAAATTGCAATCCATCTCGAAAGCTACATAAAAAATTATAAGTTTTGAATCTCAAATATTTTGAATGCATGCGATAAATATTATTATGAATTAAATATAAACATAATTAAATTTTTTGAAAATAAACATAAAATATTAAGGATGAACTATGAACTATATGAAAACATAACATTATTACGATTTTTGGAAGAAAACAAGTGAATTTATTATATTTAATTTTCACACTGATAATAAATTATTAATAACTAGAGTTAATTTCATTACATACCCCTGGGGTATGTCACATTATCAAGTTTCACCCCTTTACTTTTTTTTTTGTCATTATATCACCCTAAGGTGACTTTTTGCTTCATTACAAGTTTAAAGGGGTGAAACTTGATAATATGACATACCATAAGGATATGTAATGAAATTAACTCTAATAACTATAAAGTATAAACAAGTTGGCAGATTGTAAATGAGTTTGGAAAGTCAACCCAAACCCAACCCAACCCAACCCACCCACTTATTAAGAATGTTAATTGTATTTGGTGATTGCTAATACTGATATTGGGTGTAGTGGTTTGATGTCGTTGTTTCACGTCTGGTCCTAGTGTTATAAGTTTTAAGGTTGATCCCCTTGGTATTATTATTATAAGTTTTTGGGTACATGTTTGTAAAAGATTATATGAATGTCCTTTTATTCTTGATATTTTAACAAATACAACGATTGCTCAATTTTGCACATATAAGAATTGCCTATTTGCGGATCGTAGCTAATTTTGTACATGTAGAGATTCAACTGAATCACAGTCACGATAGTCCTTTGAAGCCTCAAGTGATTAACTTGACCGTATGTGATATGTCTGCAGTCTGTGTGAAAATAACACAAATAGAGCCACGACTAAGTTGGACAGACGGAACCAAGCTGCAAGAAGGTAGTTTCTTAATTTGGACACGAATTCATTAAAATTCAACATTAAACAGACATTTGTTTCTTATTTTGGTAAGTTGCCATTGACAGACATAATTTGATAAATAACTGCGACAGCATAAGTAATGACTTTAAGAAGAGAAATTGACAAGAAGCAAGGGGCAAATCCATATATACTTCAAGTAGGGAACCTAAAGTGCAAAATGGAATGTTGGTTGGGCAGAGGTTATGAATAATTAATAATACAGAAAAGTTTTAATTTAATTCAGGAATATATACATGGGGAACATGAGCAATCTTCCACCAGTCTACACCATTCTTCAGCCAACAACGTTTTGCCAAAATCGGACAGCGATGAATAGACAGATGCTGGAGTGCAGTAAGTTGCCGAAAAGCCACTGGTAAAGAAGTCACATGCTGACAATCTGAAATTGCAAATGATCTTAGAGACGATAAATTGTCAAACCACTCTGGAAGCGCACTCAGATTAAAACAACTATGAAGCTCTAAACTCTGTAGTCGGGTGGCAAATTTGAGACTCTCAGGTAGAAGTTGCAGCTCCGGACAATTTATGAGAGTCAAACGCTTGAGTGAAGAAAGATGCTGGAAACCATCTGGCAAAGAGGTTAGACTCGAGCAGTACATAAGGGTCAAGTGCTCCAATGCAGTGAGATGTTGCAGCCCCATTGAAATGAAACCTAAGTTACTGCAGTTCTCGATTGATAAGGTTTTAAGAGATTTCAAGCCTCCAATCTCCTCGCCCAAAATTGTAATTCCGTGGCATTCAGTAATTTCCAATGACTTCAAAGCAGTAAGTTTTTGGAAACCTTTTGGCAAAGAAGATAAACTTTGACACCAACGAAGGGTCAATGTTTCAAGAAAATTCAAGGTTTGGAACTCCAAAGGCAGGGATTGAAGATTTGGGCAGGATATGATTTCTAAGGACAAAAGAAGAGAATTATTTTGAAGCAATTCTTCTGGTAATGTAAACAACTCAGAAAACTCTTGTATTACAAGTGTCAAGAGTGACGTTGACTTGCTGATGGGGTCTAGTATTCTTGTATTGCATCCGTGCAGCGTCAAGTGTTGAATTGACAAGAAAATGGGCAACTGGATCAGGTTGGGACAATTCTTTATAGCCAATTTCCTTAGTAATGGAAATATGCTTTTGTCATCCTCACTATACCAGACTTTCAGAACTGGAAAATCTTTGATGTATAATTCTTGTAATGATGGGAATGCCACATTGCTACTTTCAGGTCCAATCTCTTCTACCTTATTCATTCCTTCAATTCGGAGTGTCTTCAGAGTAAGAACATGACCTAAGGTAGGCAGCCATAAAATTTCTCTACAGTTTATCAACTCAATCGTAGAAAGGTTGGGAAGCAACCATTTAGAAAACGTCCTGGGAAACAAAAGACCAGGGTACCCTAAGACATGCAGACTTTCAAGATTGTCATGTGGTCGGAGGCAGGCAAGAACCTCTTCGGCTAGTTTACCATCCATCGGATCTCTTCTTGAGGGTTGTGAAGGTTGTGGCTCATCATCTTTCTTTCCCATTTGCAACCAAGAGAGACTACCTCTAGAAATGGGATTCATAATGAGGTTACTGTCATCATAACCCCAGCACAAACCTAATGACTTGAGATGAGTTTTCTTGCATATATTGGCTTCCTTTGCTTCTTGTGTGTTCCTAACATTCTCCAAGTGTTTGATTTTTAGTTGTCGCCTAAGGTTTAGGGGACCTAGTACCTCCAGGTGACTCAAACGGGACACGATGTACATTGGCAACGTCTGAAGTTGAAGTAAATGTTCAATACCATTAGGCATATGGGCCAGTCTATCACATCCTGCTATGTTAAGGTGCCTTAGATTTTGCATATTATGCAATTCAGGCAGTTGGTGGAGATTGTAGCAATTTGATAGGTTGAGGATCAACAGCGAGCGGAGGAGGTTAACTCGAATGGGTAGACTCTTGATACCAGAATTGGACTGGTCAAGATACTTTAAACACTGCAGGTCACCAAGTGACTCAGGAAGTTGAATGTTACAGTAACTTACAATAAGCACCCGTAAGTAGGTGAAGCTGGCAAACATCTTTGGGTGGACTGCTACATCATATCCTCCAGAAGACAGAAGAATTAGACTCCTTAGGTGTTGTGCTTGATGCAAGGTTTCAGGCAGCTGATGAAGTGCGGTAGACTCGATTGACAAATGACGAATTTGTGCCATGTTACTAGGCGAAATGCCAGACAACTCTAGTGTAATGGTGTCATTTCTGGTTAAGGATCGGGCAAGGTCATAGAAAAGATCATGGAGCTTATACATCTTCATTTCATCTTCACCGTACCCATCAATCTTTATCTCCTCAAAGAAAGACATCCATGACAACTCTCTGAAGTAGTCATCTCCAGTGTCCTCTGGCTCAGTTCCCACTTGTGATTGAATTAAGCCCTGTGCCATCCATATCCAAATCAGCTTCTCCCTTTCGATCAAATATTGCTTTGGAAAAACACAACAGAATGTGAAGCAGTACTTAAGATGTGATGGCAAGTGCAAATAACTCAACATCAGTGCCGGTAGGATTCCAATTTGGTTACATACATCCAAGTTCCACAGATCACTATTCTGCACTATCAACCACTCGTCTTCCTTTCTCTTGAAACGCATTAGACTTCCAAGAGTTTTTGCTGCTAATGGCACACCACCACATTTCCCAAGCATCCGTTTTCCAATTTTCAAAAGGTTCGGGTATTTATCTTGATCTCCTTGACAAAAAGCACGTCTCTCGAATAAAGCCCAACAATCAGCGTCACCCAAACCCTTGAGGTAATAAGAGGAGAGCTGGTTTGGATCAACTATCATGGCTACTTTCTCACTACGGGTGGTGACTAGAATCTTGCTTCCGCTAGCTCCACCTTGAAACAACGGCTTTAGCTTATCCCACTTTTCTTCATCTTCATTCCAAACATCATCAAAGACAATAAGGTACCTTTTTTTGTGTAAAATTTGCCAAAACTTGGACTGAATTACATCCGTCTCAGATAAATTGCATCGCTCACCAGTTGCAGACTCTATAACTCGCCTCAAGATCTTCTCCACATCAAAAACATCAGACACAAAAAGCCATAACCTTAACTCAAAGTGTTTAACAACTTTATCATCATAAAATGCCAACTGGGCAAGAGTGGTTTTCCCCATGCCTCCAATGCCGACTATTAGGACTGCTGGAAGGTTTCTTTGGTCTTCATCTACACAAATATTCAATAACAAGTCGGTTATCCGTTGCCTGTCCTTATCTCTCCCAAAAACTTCAGATTCAGCAACAAAAGATCCAGTAGCCCTATCATCTGATACCGCATTAGCACCCTGACCAGATTCTTTCAAAAGAAGGTTCTGTAACCCTTCAGCTGCAGCCGTCTCTAAAGCTTCAAGAACCCTTCTTACTTTTTCTGTGCTTGTAGATATCGATCTGACTGACAACCATTTTGTATTGATGTCATACTTCTCTTCGAGCTTCAAGTAAGGATATGCTTTGTTTGTGAAGTCTTCAAGATAGTCAACCGCTTTGTCAACTGTATCTTTGAGTTGAGAAATCCAAATTCTAACTACTTTGTCAGTAACTTGTCTCTTTTCGGCACTTTCAACAACAGCTTGGATCATGGGCAGGATTTGTTCTATCCTCTTGAAGTTTTCATTTAGACCACATTTATCACCAAGTGTTTGGATAAGAGGAGAAGCCAATTTTTCAAAAATCACTTGCAAAAGTGGTGGTAAAACTAATTCTGCCATTAATTCTTTCTACTGTTTACTTTTTTTGCTCTAATGCTTTACCTTGTTAATGAAATCAGAACCAAATGACTGGCCCATCATAGGAAACACAAAAGAAATTTCATGGATATTTCCTAGAAGTTCAAAAGAAGGTCCATATGCATAATTATTTACTTGAAAAGTAGCCACTCACTTATTTTCATGGTTAAAGGATAAAGTTTTTTTTTTTTTGAGGTTACCAGGGAAAACAAGTCTTTTACTCACATGTATGCGGCTTAATCAGGCATCCACGTGACCGTTTTCAAACCTTTCCCTGACCACCCGAGGTTCAAATGCGAGACATCAGGACTCCTAACCACTAGATGCCACCTTGGCAGTGGTTCACTCACTAATTTTCAAGGTTGCATTCAAAAAGTTATTCATTAAAATTTAAAATATTTGATTTTAATATTTTATTTCTTGAGCTGGTGTCTTGCTTTTTGGTCTCTGCCATATTTCACACCATGTATATTTTGGATGTTTTGTTGACTTGAGAAAACTTAAAGTCAATGGCAAAGTGTGATTTTTTTTCTTTGCCAACTACAATGATGATTTGCAAATTACTGTTTGGCCACCCAAATATCCAATTGTTTTCCTTTAGCCACCAATTTAATAAAAATGATTTATAGGCCAACCAAAATATTAACCTTTTTTCATTTACAATAATTCTGTCAAAAATTACTTCTTATGACAAAAATAGAGCTCCAAACATGTAGAAAATCTTTACATTTCCAATCTATTTTGAATAGTAGCAGTAAAATTAGAGTAGATTTGCTCCCCAGAGGACTGAAAAGTTAATGCTAAAACTGAATTCAATTATATACAGATACGTAGCTGATAAGTATGATCCAGTACATCTGGCCTTCTGTTGTGTAGAGTGATCCCTATGATCAATGTTTAACTCAATCTGAAAAAAAAAAATTATAATTGAAAGAATCTACAATGGGTTGCAGATAAAGAATCATGAACCACACGTATACATGACTATGATCTCTAATTTTGGTTTGGAACATTGTCATCTGTATCGAGTTCACAATATAACACCCCTCTCCCATCTTCCCCATCATTGTTACTGGTCTTGGGTGCTTCCATTTTCTCCTGCATCATTAACATGCTGTCTCTTGCTAGTTGGCTGATTCTTACCGATTCTTCTTTCCTCGAGACCACGGCTACAGGTTTTGTTGCTGATACTAAATCTGCAACTCTCACCTGCACAAATGTGAGGCCTTTTCTTAAATTTCTTTTGCAATTTAAAAAAAAAACATAATTTTGTGAAAGTTGGGCAAGTATAAGCACCTGTAGTGACTCCATAACATCAGAGTCCGGATCCCTGGTTACGATATCTGACTGAGCTTGCAATTCCATCGAGTCTCGAACAAGTTGACTTAAAAAGTTCACATCATCAGACATAACACCCAGCCCTTTCAGAAGCTTTGAACCAAGTTGCAAACTTGTCTGCAGGATGATAGGACACACACGATTATCTGAATACATAAACACGGATAACCCAAATACGACCTGTTGTAACCCGCTTATCTAAATGGGTTGGCGTAATGGCTTGTGAAACATGTCAAATGGGTTGGATTCTCAAAGCATCAGACAAGTTACAAGAAATTGTGAGAAATTTATAAATAAAAAATAACAAGAATAATCTTGAAACATATATAAAGGGGTTGCGTTTGTATCTTGTAACTTGTGACTTTGTGAGCGGGTCAATCCTTTTCTATATTACAGTTTAATTTCTTTTAGACCATTATATACTGAAATGGGTTGGCGGATCAACCCATTTATCACTAACCCAACCTGAACATGACCTATTTAACAAATGGGTTAGAAGGGTCAACCCGTTTACGATCCAAACCTGTTCAGCTCCAACACAAACCCACTTATTCCGTGACGGGTTTGTGTCGTGTCGAGAATTGCAGCCCTTACTTCTGAGAAGTTGGTTCTCTCCAATGATGCTTATATATATGTAATTAGAATTAAATATGGTGTTATACCTCTGCATTTTCAAGAATAGCATCTGTTGCCCCTGCTTCCTTTAGATTCAAGAGATGTGGGATGTCTTTAGCTCGGGCATATATAGGTACCTGTCAATTCAAGTTCAATTTTGATTTAACTTCAACACTAATGTGATGTTTCTTGTTTTAGGCTCTAGAAAATTACTCCAGGGAAAGCAAGCCGAATCCTTTGAACAGCCTCAACTGCCCGCTCCTTTCCCTCGTACATAACCATGACCGCTTTTGGAGAAGATATACCAGCAGACTGCAAAACAGCTGCACGTGATCCATCCCCATATTGGATAGGGAAACCGAGTTTTCTAGATTCCTGTTCCATTATTATAATAATCTCTTATTACATAACTCGACAAATAAAAAAATTAATAATATGTATGTGTCAAGCATAAAAAACAAGTAACATATGGTACCTTCACCACAGACGGATCAAGATCAAAGGCAACAAAAGGCCATCCAGCGTCCCCGTCTATTCCAGAGGCCAATGGAGTGGACAAGAAGTTGGCAAGAACCTGCATGCTTACAAGCTTAAAAAATCCAACCAATTTATATAATTTAAAGATCAAATTAGAGGAAATGTTGTACCTGACTCATTTGTCCAAACCCAAGGATTACAACTGGATCGGTGGCATCAAAATTTGCCACTTCAGCAGTTTTCTACACCCAAATTGACAGTCACCATATATTAATAGACAAGAATCTCCTGGTAACATTAAAGGATCATAAAATTGGATCATAAAACCAAGTGGCCTTTGGTCCTGTGGTATCAGTATCTCCCTATAACCTGTTGGCCAAGGGGTTCTAGTCTCACTTTAGACACTGGTATTATAGTAATTACTTTAGTAGTTTGAGCGTTTCAAAAGAAACATATCGGATTGCAAAGATATTTTTCTCACTTAAAACATTTTGCACTATATAAAGTGAGAGGACCAAAGGGAACCAAATAGCTTACATTCTCTTCCTCAAAATTTTCACCAATAAAATCGGCAGCCTTGCGTCCAAGATCATTAAGTAAGGGGGTCAATGCCATTGACAGCACAACAACAATTATAAGAAGCTTGTTAAGTTCGAGGGGCAACACCCCTAGCCTACAGATTTGTAAAATGTTAAAGCTTAAAATGTTTATCATATGGCAAAAATGAATTATGTGCATAAATGAACTCATGCTAACCTGTTTGCAAGGGAAAAAACTACAAATCCAAATTCACCGCCCTGAGAAAGAAGCAACCCGATCCTAACACTCTCTTGCAGAGTTAGTCCAACACGGGGACCAATTGCTGTTATAATAAGTGTCTTGATAACAATTAAACCAGCTAAGAGTGATAATACATTCGGCCACTCTCGGAAAAGTAGCTGCACATAAAACACAGACATGTAAATCTCAGTTTTGTGAAGTTGTTTCGGTCACTTGTAAATTTTTATCTGGGTAAAAATGTAAAAAGTTATACATATAGAACTATTTAATAAAATGAATAAGTATTAAAGAAACTTTCTGTTCTTAGATTTCGAGATGACACTCTAAATTTAAAGTTTTTTGCATTAAAGATGCTCTATGTGCGACTTTCGACCCCTTTGACCCATTAACTTTTCACCTATTTTTTATTCTACCTACACGACCCGTTAGATATAAGACATAAACCGAATCGGCACCATAAAAAATGGGTCGGCATTGCTACCTTTAACTTACCAAGTACCCATTCCATAAATAAACTCGAAAAGTTAAAATTACAGAAGTACCTGTGTGTCAATAGATGTTCCAGTAGTCACAAAAAATAATCCAAGAAGTAATCCCCTAAAAGGCCTTATATCAGCTTCGATCTGCGTCCGGAAATTTGTTTCGGCCAATAGAGCCCCAGCTAAAAAAGCTCCAAGCTGCATAAAAGTCTACCAACTTAGCATCCGCTAAACAATCTTTCATCCATGTATATAGCATACGAGTAACTAATAAATCAGACCGTGTCACTGAAGCCTAATTTCTGAGTTATAAGTGATGTTCCAGCAACTGTTAATAAACAGAGTGCTACAAAAGCTTCCGAGCTTCTTGCTTCTGCAACAACCTGAAACATATGAATATAATTTGTTTTCTGCGGCACTTACTAAAAAGCTTCATTTTCTTGAAAATATAAGGGATTTCCATACCTCGAAAATGCGTCTAAGAAAAAATTTCCCACCAAGAGAGAGCACACCCAATCCAAGTAAAGCCTTCAAACTTTCATTAACAAGCATCGGCAAAATACTCTCTTGCACTAGATTCTGCAGAAAGTATATGCAAATAAGCAAGGCTAGAATTTAAGAGGCTGTATATGAATGGTGGGCTAACCTGGCTCTCCAACACTGGAAGTATGACTAAAAGAGGGACAACTGCTATGTCCTGCAGTAGGAGGATCCCAAGAGTAGCTGACCCTAATCGAGTTGGTAGCTCACCCTTCTCTGCAAGAAGCTACATCATACTAGGTAAGCATACTGTAGCTAGAATTTGAACACTTATATATTTAATATATGTAGAATATAGAGATACATTCCCCGCTGTCTATGAGTATCAAAAAACTGAAATACCTGTAGAACAAATGCTGAAGATGACAATGAGAGAGCAGCACCAATTACTATAGCCTCATCAATACTTCTGATGTTCACCTGCAATACATTGAATCAGCAATTAATGAGCAGACATATCATAAGAGAATACGATACTTTTCTGCTACCATTAGCAATAAAGGGAAAAAACATTAACCAATTGTTTCACTTTTAACTTAACATCTGACGAGACTTTTAACCTTGTATAGTAAATATAGGTAACTCGTCTAACCATGTATTACAGCCGAAACATATTGGAAAAACATGTTAAGATTATAGTTTCTCACCAGATCAGACCTGGAGTGAAAAAGGAACTGCAGAATTTGAGTTCCAATAGCTCTATTAGGTGGCAGTTCAAATGCCGTGAAAGCAAGTGTAGAGAGAACAACCTTCGACAAAAAAAAAAAAAATCAGTTAATAACCCCAATTCAAATTCCAATAATCAATTTTTTTGCAAGCTTGATAATCTCATATTAGAATTTCAAGCAGAAAATTTTTAGCAAGTCTTACCTGAGTTAAACCCATACCAAAGGCAAATTTAGCAAGAGCTTTCAGACGTGCAAGTGAAAGCTCTAAGCCCATCTCAAATAGCTGCATGCCAACAGAGAAAAATCAAGATCACAGCAAACCATCTGCAGAACTTTGTAGCAAGTAACTGAACTCGTTCGCATAAATAAAGCATTCACCTTTTACCGAGGTAATAACTAAAAGATGGATAAAGCTATGAGCTTACCAAGAAAAGGATGCCCCATTCAGAAAGGACTTTAACATCAGTAAGATTTCTAATCAATCCAAATTGATTGAGCACGACTCCCGCAAAGAAAAAACCAAGTATCTGAAACAGTCATATCATGCAATCCACATTGGTTATCTTTATACAGAATAAGCCATTAAGCCCATGATAGGGATAAAGTTTGCAGTTACGCTTACAGGGCTAGCTTTGACAATCTTGAAGGCAGGAACCACTAAAACAGTAACAGCTAAGAATGTCAAAGTATCCAACCCAAGGTCATTAATGACCTCAATCGCACCACCAACATCAACGCCTGCATTCATACGAAACTTCCCCCCTCTTTGAGAATGTCTATGATTCAAGATATAAAATCGCCTTCCTCCAAGAAATGAGGAAGTTAACAAAGGTGTAGTATTTGGTAATTTTGCAGCCGTATGACAACAGTACTGTATCCTGTGACAGGTGGCAAATGCAGGCGTGTGCAGTCGTTTATTATGTTGATTTGGCCCGTTATAAGGGCGTCTGTAAATGTATGGCAAGTGATGACTGGAACTTACAATGCTCGGTTGAACAATAAAGTCATAGCCCTGCAAGAAATATACAAGAACTTACAACATAAACTTCGGGACATTTTGAAAATGAAAAATGTAGATGGGTATTACTTACTAAAACGATGTATATTGTATCTGATTATTGCGCTTTGAGATAGATAAAACAGTTTTTAGGGTGTTTGGGATTGCCTATACAAATTGCTTATTTGATTATTTCGAAAAGGGAGGTGATATATACACAACATAATATGTCAAAAGAAGCAGTACACTGCATGCCGTACCACTTTGAGATTATTTCGTATGACAAAATTGTGTTGTGTACATATCGCAAACACCCCCTAAACACCAATAATCTTGAAATACCCAAAACTGACTTATTTCAAAGTTTTTTATGTTTCTAATGTTAAAAATACCGAAAAAGTGGAAAAGATTATAACTTTTCTCATAAAGACAGCAACTTTATCATAACCCATTTCATTTTTCTTAATTTCATGATGAGGGTGTAAATAATTACAAACACAAGAAACAAATTCAAGAAAATTGAATTCAAGATTATTACCATTGGACCATGCCAAGAAGAAGCTATGGTTTCAAGCATTTGTAGCAGATGACGATGTTGATGATAATGAACCTCACCAGACAATAACAAATAATCTTAGAGAGATAGCACCACACATTTGCAACAACATAACAAACACAAGAAAAGAGAGCTTTTTATACTCCAAATATATTGGAGTCTTCTTTTTTGCAACAAGATGATGATGATGTTGTTGTTGTTGTTTGTATTTTTATTTTATATTTTGTTGTTGCCCAATATCCAAAATAATGTGTAAAAAGAAAAAGAGTGGCTGGCCACAAGTTGAAGAAGAAGAAGAAGGATTTGTAAGAAAATTTGAAATTGCAAAAAAAATAAGATAGAAGAAATATGATTCACAAAAGAAATTCTTGAGTGCAAGTTTTTCAAATAGAGGTTTAACAGCCACTGGTTTTTTTCTTTCCATTATTTATTTATTTATTATTATTTTTTAAGGATTTATTTATTTATTATTATTTTTTTTATTTTTTTAAAGGATTTATTTATTTATTATTATTATTATTATTACTATTACTAAAAGGCAGATTTGGATAAAATTTGTACATGACTAAGAACAAAAGTGTAAGTGAATCATTATTTGGTGTAATAATTATGAATTTCTAAAACTATATGCTTTTTTAAAATAGAATTTTTAATATAACAGTTATTAATAGTTAAATATATAATGGAATTTCACTAATATAAATGTTACTAATAATTTGTTATTAATTGGTGTATAATTCATTAATTTGCATGATAATTTTCTTTGAAATTGGTTGTTGGTATGATTCCACGAGGATACAAGGAAAACCAAAATAAATAAATAAACATATTTCTGACGTGGCAGATTGCTAGAGATTGGTTTCTCAAGATAAACCTCATATGTTGATTGTTTTGCATAGATTTGGACTTATTGGATAACATAATACACGTGGATTTAATGCTTTTGATTTATTTTTCTTATATATATATATCTTTTCTTTCTTTATACATCAACTTAATTTATATATTGCTCATCTGCGTTACATCAGAAACGAATAACACCTTTTTCACAAAATACTTAAACTAAATGCATTATTCTCTCGGATCCTGAACCTTTTAGAAAAATCTAAAATTTTTACAAAATTTACACTGCTCAAAATAAATTCATGCGATTCACGGGTAACCCTGAGTCCGCCCCGGACTACAATAGATTTGGTATTGGAATGAAAACACCACTCACTCTCCGGCAAAGTGTTCCAAGGCAGACATAACAGAAAGGAAAAAAAGTGTAACAAAACTAACGATATATGGAGCATGGATTGCATTCATATTTCACGTCTCCAAAATTATCTCAAACGGTAACCCTTTCGTTAGGGCTATCTCACAAACAACATAGGGAAGGAAAATCGGATAACAAAGCAAGCCTACAAACTACAATAAAGAAAAAACCATGGAGCAGGGATCAAACGCCACTTTACTTCCATGATTCATGTCTTTGAGCACTAAGCTACCATCATAATAATTGAAATCTAAGAGAGATTTATATGTACAATCTAATAACATAAAGATAAGATCGATCAACATAACTGGACCGAAGCTATTTGGTATCCATAAACAAAATTACAATTGCCATGGTTTAATAGAAGGGTGAATTGCCTTTCAAATACGTTAATGTATTGTAAAACCAATTTATTTCAAGTAATAAGTTAATGTAAGAGGATCTACAATTTATATACTTTAACAGAAAGTTGAACATGACTAACTTTATTTTCCACACCACCAACATTATCACCAACTTCATGTAAAAAGAAAAACACTATTGATTCCCAGACGCAAACTTGAGGGAGATGCTATTGACACAATGGCGCTCATCTGTTGGGGTGCGAAAACCTTCCCCTTTGAAAACATGTCCAAGATGACCACCACAAGCTGCACATGTAATTTCCACCCTCATTCCATCTGGATCAGGCTGAATTCACATTCACAAACCAAACACTTCTCATTATAACCATATAAATGCGTAGTGGGGTTTACAGTACTTCACAGTTCACACCATGCAATATGTAATTTGCATAATCTCATTTTAACGCGCCATCGAATCATGTGCTTAACACATAAGTAATCATAAGAAGAAAACAAACAACATATGCAACTTAACCTGCCAAAAACGAGTTTTAAAAGACAAAAGATGATACTTTGTAATCAGGATAAGTTGACTTACGTGACGGTTTATGGCACCAGGGAGACCCTCATAGAAGGCTGGCCAACCACAACCGGAATTAAACTTTGTCGTGGACTTGTAAAGAGGAGTGTCACATCCTGCGCAAGTGTAGACTCCCTCCTCATAGAACTTGTCATATTTTCCAGTTCCTGGATACCTGTTAACATTCTAATTATGTCAAGCATGATTGTATATTATGAAGCCATCAAAGTTCAAAAGAGATAGAATCAAACTCTATGATGACATATCGATCTCTAAGATTTTACCAGATCAAGCTATAAACGAACCTAGAAGATCATTTACATCATTTTCAATTACAACTAGGAGTCAGCAATTCAGGAGTCAGCAACTCAAGTTCCATTGTCATGTTTTGAGGGATCAAAAGTCTGGGCTATGCATCCAAGAGAATTCCAAAAACTAAGACTATGTAATGGTTGTTTGCTCTTTGGCCTCTTCTCAATGGAAATGTAAGGAGTTTCGAAGATGACATGCAACTAATCACAAACATTTGTTGCAGAAATTAAGCTAAAACTTAGATATCACCAAAAGAAAAAGGGTCATCCTTTTTGACTAACTGTACTCGTATCTTGTCTGGATACATTGTGAAAGTAAATGATTTTGGCCCCAACAAAAAAAATTACAAGCAGGTATTTGGGATTTGCTTAGTTTAAGGATGCTTGTCTGTTTACAATTCTAAAGCTTGTATTCCTTACAAAAACAAGTGTTTTATCTGCTGTAAAAGCAAGCAATAAACATATACTTATTCCTATTCACATTTCCATATCGTGTCAAATACCACAACTTGCAAACGATAGTGTTTCCGAGGCCAAGAACAACCCATAGTTTGCAACGAAAGAAAGCCTAAAATATGATGCTCAAAATGCCGACAACTGAATGAAAAATTCATATACCAAGACCACCCCTAAGAACAAAATAACTTCTTGGTTACCTAAATCATATAACAATCCCATTAATTAATAAACTTAACTTAAATTCACAATCACCAGCAACATGTAGCATTCATCTTATCTTTTTCTCATCCGAAACAACACAAATATATTTACAAATCACAACTCTTGGAGTCACCTCGAATAAAGCTACACCATTCAGCAACAAACATAATAATAAAAAAAGGGTAAATGGGTGGGAACCCGTCCCATGTAACGTCTTGATACCCGGAGCGCATAGCAACAAACATAATATATATATATATATATATATATATATACAGAGATACACACACAACATTTTTGAAGAAA
>JAOXNX010000019.1:12844406-12859460 GCA_028566075.1 Solidago caesia
AAATACATTAACATATTTACTAACTATAAGTTATAGATATAAATATAAAATAAATTAAAATATATTTGGTTCGGTTCTGTTCGGTTCGGTTTTTTGGTCGGTTTTTTGCATGTGAAACCGAAACCCGAACCGATCCGTTTGGTTTTTAAAAAACAAAAACCAAACCAATCGGTTTTTCTTTACATTTTGATATAAGTTTTGTTACAAACGCATACCAAAAATATATCAACTTTATTTATTAGTTAGACTTGATACAAAACCATCCATTATTATTGATATACTTTATATAACAATACACTCCTTCAAAATTTAATCACCCTTATTACTTTTAAATAATTTATTTTAAAATCATTGAATAATTTTTATATATTTAATTACTTTTTTAGTTTATAATTTATAATCTATAAAATATTAACAAATTTAAAATATATCATTATAATCTACATTTTGATATAAATTTTATTGCAACCAGATACCCAAAATATATTAACATTTTTATTAGTTATACTTTATACAACACAATTGCATTAAACCTAATCAACTTAAATACTGTTTTGTTTTTTTATTCTTTAAAAAACAATACCTTACTTCAAAATCGAATAAAAATACATATTTTTGGTCTCCAATTTTTTATGAAAATGCAAGTAAAAATAAATCAAAAACAATGTTACTACTTTATTAAAGAAAAGATGGTTTGTATAAAAATAATAAAACAATACTTTTAGATTTTTCGTGTCTGATTGCGATAAAATTTATACTAACATGTAGATAAAATAAATCAAAATTGGAATGATAGATTTTAAACAAAATATTCTTTCATTTGCTTTCTTTTTATTTTACTTTTTTCCTTTAAGAAAACTCAAAAAGATAAAATATTTTAAAATCCTTTCAAATCGTTTCTTTTCTAAACTAAATAAAACTCAATAACGTAAAAGAGTGTCACAAAATTCCGAGATAAAATTGTGGAAAAATGAATTAAAATGTCCATTCATTTGAACAAAAGGTCATATGCTTGTTTACTTTTGAATTTTCAATTGATATAATAAATTAATAAACCAAAGGTCATTTGTTTGTTTACTTTTATGTTATGCCAGCCAACTTGTCAAGAATTGGGCCTTATATGACCTGACCTATTAGGACTGGTTTTGAGCCAGCCCATGACTAGTCCCGGACTCCCGGGATTTCAATTATTTTGTGCTCGTTCTTGCAAGTTGGTAACCAAATTTTTCGTGATTTTTTTGTTAAATTTTCAGTAAATGTAACGTTGCTAGTAAAAAAAAAAAAAAAAAACTGTAAGAAGAATTTAAGCACATGTATCATTACTCATATATTATTTCATGTCTATTATAAATAGTTATTTCCATATTTAGATATTCCTAATCAATTCTATTTTTAAATTTCTAACAACAAATAACAATATAATTTTTATATGCACCTGTAATAGACGATTCAAAGCCGACGGTCGATGAACTAGCCGTTGAACCCATCACCTTTTGTCACATATACTAACTAAAATTAAATTTGATTTAAACAAGAACTTATTATTATTATTATTATTATTATTATTATTATTATTATTATTATTATTATTATTGAGAAACCATAATTTAATGCACATTGTGCAAATACAATTACAATAATTAATGCCAGTGACACTTGAAATGATAAGAAATGTATAAGACTATTGGGAGCAAGGCGTTATTGCCCGTCAGATAGCTAGAGAACGCCAAAGTGACAACACCTAGACGCCATCTACACCAATCCGACTGGCGTTCCATGGCTTTTAGAATTGGTCAAAGTCTCATTTGAGACGCTCCCTTTTCCTGATTTCCTCTGACACAAAGCATAAAGATTCCACTTTTTTAACTTTTCTTTATTTAATATTAGACATATAATAAGGTTTTTTATAATTAATAGTATAAAATAAAATAAATAGTGGGTCCTTTAAGGGGCTTCCTTTGGACGCCCCACTCCAACCAAAATCAAGAGACGCCCCTCTGCTGACTAGGCGCCACATGTCAGAAGACGTCCTCATGAAGGCTTCCATCAGGAGCCCTCACTCCGGATAGTCTAAAAGAAATCATCGAGAAAAAATTAATTCCACTGTTTGATGTAACATAAAAGCAATGAGATGAAAATGATTTTATTTACTTAAATGCCATTAAATTTTTTTTCATTTTTTTTTTTCATTTTCTTTAAAATAACATTCAAATAACTTAGAATATCAGTTACCATGAGCTGAAACATATTTTCATTACTTTTATTTGTTACTAAAAATTTATTTTAAAGCTCGTTTCCATCCAAATTAAAATCAAACTTTTTAAGCATACAATGAAACACTAGACAAGATTTTTGTAAGAATGCAATATATCATGTACAATCCAAAGGAAAACCAAATTTTGATCCCAAATTTATAAGAAATAAACCCAGGAATGCTACAATCATTCATGAAATTGAGATCTATGTGCAGAAGCTAAAACAAAAATTGCAGTTTATAGAAAAGGATCTAAAATCACTAGTGATATGATAATGACACTATTTTAAAATCGAAACATAGCTATTTGGTGTTGTGTTGGTTCCATTCTTCTTCCACTTTTAACTCTTCCGCGAAACAAAAAATTATTATATCTCAATACCATCCTGTCATTTTGATCTTGGAGTTCAAGATTACTGCATAAAAGTGTATCAGCCCTTTAAGTTTGACCCTGCCATAGTCTACCAATATTCTAATTGCCACTTTGATGATTTGATCTTTGAGTTCAAGGTGTGTCACTAGTCCTACACAATTGACAACAAGAAAGTTAGTTAATAAAATTAGAGCAGAAACCAGATATGGATGAAATGGAAATTAAATTAAAAGAGCCATACTATACGAAAAGCATGAATAGCAACCATGTTGCAGTCACCAACACGTAGCAAAAAGAATACCAATGTAGTATTTGGATCGTAGTATTCCAACAGGAATTAAAACTTGACCCAAAAACATCTAGACCGTTCTCTTTTCCTAAATGAAAAACGTCATTGCTGTAAGCAAAGACGGTTTTGTATGTGCACTTGTAGAACAGAAGCCAAGACTCGAGATGGGGTAACCATCAAAATACATCATATGTCCACTTGTTTCACACATAATAATTAAAATAAACAAATAAAGGAAATATTACCCAGTGGTTCATTAAGCTGATCATATCGCCAGGCCTCTAGATCCTTGAAAAGGTCTACTTGCAAAGGATGGCTGATATGTCATACATGAAGGGACTTTGGGCTGTTCCAGATCTTAGAGGGATCTGGTTTGAATTCTTTTCATCAGACTTTTCTTGAGAAACATAAGTATTTCCAGAGACTCTCCTATCATAGTCGAGATGCTTCTGACAATCGTTACCACTAACTTGCACCAAGTTCCCATAATCAGGTATGCATGGTCTCGTTTGTTTGATGGTTTCCAAATCTTCTCTGTACACTATTTGGGCTGCACATCTTACAGATTTATTATTGTCTGTTGTCATAAGAGTCATGACAAGAGTACCTTCGATATGTGACCAATCTTCAGGTTGAAAATCATGATACATCTGCTGAAAGAAATCAAATGGTATATAGCTAATCCACACATTCCCATTATCAGCTACTGCAGATGCACTAACAGAATCAACCTTTTGTTTGGGAATGGCTTTTTCATCATTTACAATTTTGAAGATGATCCGTGGAGAGGCATGTTTCGACTGCCAGCTCCCGTGAAAAACACCACATACTGCAAACCCCATTATTTGGGTATGACATTTGGGAGGTAACTTCAACACTATACTGCACCCATACCATTCTTCTTTCAACCAGCTTGGCATATTTGTTCCAGGAATAGCAATACTTAACCGATGATTTACTGCAGCACACTTCTGTACTCAACAGAAATTATTACACCAAAGTTGTTACTAAAGCACCTATATTATGGATTTATGGGCATATAAAATGCTGTAAACCATGGGTGATCTAGTGTATTCTATGGATAAACTGAGATAAGATTATCAAAGGACTTAGATTAGCCGGTAGTTCCCTTTACCGAGTGAGATTACAAACACATCAGTGTTTTAAAGTACTAAGGATACTGGTCAAGTTTTCCTCTCAATAAAAATGAAGGAAATAAAAAAAAATGAGGTGTGTGTGAGAGAGAGAGAGATAGAGAGATTGAGATTAGACACCTTAAGAAAAGATTGGTGCAACATCTTATCAAGGTGTCCTTCAGTCTCTTGACACTCTAGTAGTTTGTGGCAATCCAGGAGCCATATCTTATATAGCCACTCATACTCATTTGTTAAATCTCCAATCTTTTCCAGTGATCTGCAACCTCGCGCCTTCAACACTTGTATTCCTGATGGTAAAGAACGCAGATTTTGAAGCTTGTCACACTTATTCAACTCTAACAGTTTAAGACGAGGAAGATCAGAGATGCCAGCAGGCAATTGAGTTAATCTCGAGTTTCCACTCAGATGTAACTCTTCCAAGACGGAAAATGCATGAAGATTTTGAGGGAAGTCTTTCTCTTCAATTTGTCTCCAACTGAGATCTAATTTTCTCAAGCAAAACAAACTTTTCAAAGTATGAAAACCAATGGAATCTGGCAGCCTTTCATAGTCCCACATCTCAGAGAGTCCTAGCAAAAGCTCTTCTAAGTTGTGCATGCTTTTGAAGTCTTCTGGCACTTTTTGCAGTTTCCCACAGTTGTGAAGATGAAGGCTCTTGAGACTCTTTAACTCACATATAGATTTTGGAATGTTCCGAAGGTTCGTACAGTTTGTCAGATTCAATAACGTTAGCCCAGACAAACTTGTAATTGATGGTGGCAGTTCCTCTATTTGACCACAATGATCAAGATATATTTTTGATAACTTCTTCATACATGGGGAGACTTCTGGGAGCATTTTAAGACTCTTGCAAGATGAAGAATTAAAGTCTCTAACGATGTCATCTTAATCGAAGATGGAAAACACTTAAGCTGCCAGCAATCACTCATGTCCAAATAAACAAGCCGTCGATGAAATCCAACAGACTGATGAACCTCGACCAAGTTTCTACAATTTGCTAAGATCAACCTCTCAACATTTGGGCATCCCGAGACATCTGGAAACCTTGTTATGTTATGCGAATCACGAAGGTCAATGAACTTCAAGTTCGGTAGATTCTAACAAAAAAACATTAATGAATAGAATTTAATCAAAGTACTAGATATTTAAAATACATAAACTTATGCTGTTTGTGCATTAAAAACATACTAATGTAACTCTTTTTCAGCAATTTGTTTCATGTTTTAATACCTTTCGCCCTTCCCACAAATGTTGAATGGCACTATTCACCATTTGAAGCCCAACAAGCTTACGCATACACTCCACTGGCAGGGAACGAAATGAGTATTCATGCCAACAAAGCCATCGTAACTCAGAAGGGAGAATGGTAGGTTCATGGGATGGGAAGTTAGAGTCAATATCAAGTAGTCGAAGATTCTTCATGCTTCTAAAACCTTCAGCACTAAAACCCAGCTTCTCATCATAGTGGTCGACATTGTATTCCTTGTCCCGCAGAACTATGGCTTCAATTGCTTTTAGTTTCTGAATAAAGAACTAAACGCAGATCAAATTTCTACAATCCTTGAGGTAAAAACAAAAACAAAATATGTAGAAGCTTATAGGTGTGTATGTGAATCTGTGTATATGTGCGCCTAAATATAAGTGTATATATACACAAACACAAAGAATACATGTATATTGATTGTTTATTTGGCGCAAGATCCCCCCCACCCACACGCACACACACACAAGTTCCTAATGAGACTTAAACCTATGGTTGATGGGGCTACTTTGGTACAATTAGGCCAAAAGTCATTTGATGTGTGTCAAGAGACGGAGAGAGGGAGAGAGAGAGTCATTACTCGGTTTCTCAAGATGAGATCATGCATTTCTTGAATCTGCCAAATCCTGCTATTAGAAAAAGTGTCGCGGGCTATTTTCCGTCCCATCTCTTGTATGAGATCATGCATGTCTACCTTTTTCTTTGAAATGGTTATAAGAGACCTTTCAATAAGAACAGTAATTCCTATCACGGGGTCAAAACCAAAGCTATCAAGTATTCTAGTCACCTGTTCTTCATCCTTGCCCTTGAAAAAACATGCAATGTCTAAGAATATTTTCTTATCAGAAACATCTAATCCATCAAAACTCAACTTCAACGTCTCAAAAATCTCAACATTTGGTGCTTTGGCTAGTCTATCTAATGCACTTTCCCACACAATTAAGTTGCGTCTTCCATGGAAGAAAGAACCTAAGACTTTCAAGGCTAAAGGGAGATACCCAGTGTAGCGTATAGCACGATATGACAGTTCCTTGTACATTTCTGGTGGGCTATTTCTCCTAAAAGCATGCCTACTGAAGAGCTGGACAGCTTGATCCATATATAAAAGATTTGGTTTATACGTCACATGTGCATCAGATAACAAATGCTCATCCCTAGTGGTTATGATGATTCGACTTCCTTTTCCAAACCACTTGAGTTTTGCAGCAAGGTACTCTTTTTGCTCAACTTTATTCAGATCATCCAGAACAAGAAGAACCTTTTTCTTGGAGAGTATTCTTTGTATCATTTCTGCTCCTTGATGAGGATAGTCAATATTGAAGTCGTGCCGCATTAAAATATCTCTTAGAATCTTCTCTTGTAAGGCACATATATCTTTCTTGTTAGAACCATTTTCTCTTACATCTTTAAGAAAGCTACTACCCTCAAACTTATAAGCAATTCTCCGAAATATAGCTTGAGCAATAGTTGTCTTACCAATCCCGCCCATTCCCAATATCCCTACCACTCGCACCTCTTCTGTTGCATTCATATCTAGTAGGGAATTTAATGCATCCATATGAGACTCAATACCGATTAAATTATTCTCCATGCCATAAGGTTTTATATTGCTTAATATGTCCCGAACAATCTTGCTGATAAATTCAGATTCACCGCTGCAGAATTAAGAGGATCGTCAGCAAGTAATACGGTATGGAAAATGTTGAGATGCTGAGTTTTTGATGAACATATTTCGGGAAATTCTGATCAACTGAGTTGAAGCATTTTGAGTTTTGGATGGAGACATTTTTGGGAATTCTGGTCGATTGAGTTGGACCATATATAATGACTTAAGAAGACTGTGCTAGAAGTTTAATGGGAAACCTTATAATATATATGGATGCTTTACCGTATTTGGGTTGAAGTGAGAAATCTTTGTACATAGTGTTTCTCTTGAAAAGGGTAAATGGGTGCGAACCCTCTGGTCCCATGTACCGAACCTGTGACCTGCAGCCTTCATCTGTGGGCCCATGTGGTCACATGATGGCCCATGTGGTCACATGGTGGCGGACTGGCGGTACCAGTTGATCTATGATTCTTTTGTAATTTAACTAATATGATATTTCCAGATGTGACACGAGGTCATGGACTTATATTAATTATGTATTTATGGCTCTAAGAGTTGTGTACGATTGTGTTCAATACGTATTATATTGTTGTTAAATACTGTTTTATGGATTGGATATCGAGCCCCACAGCCAGTGACATGAAAGAACTGGTGAGGATCAAGCCCAGCTTGACCATAACTAGGCCTCCATTTCAGGAACACTAACCGTTTAAGACCAGGGGACCAGCCAGACTGAGTTGAAGATCGATCAAGGCAAATCAAGGGACCAAACCAAGGATCAGTTGGATATTAGAAACTACTTTTTAATAATCAAATAAAATATGCCTATAAAATGCTCATGTTTGAATATTCAAACACAATGTATGCATAGGGTTGGATCAAGTGAAAAACTTTTTGCCTTTGGAGACAAAGGTTAATTAAAGGTTCGATCCGTACTTTCTACGAAACAAAATGGCCGGCCGGAGGTCTTTTTGGAAGCAGTCTCTCTACCTTATGGGTAGGGTAACATCTCGCATCTCCATACCTCAAAGAAAACGGGATTGGGCGCGGTTGTATAATGTATGCATTGAACTTCTAATTTCAGACGGAATATTTGAAGTTTCAAATTGGACAAATTGTATATAAAAAAATAAAATAAAATAAAATAAAGGGTAATAGAATTACACGATAGGATTTAGGGAAATGTAAAAGTTGTCGAATATGGATTTGTTAAAAATTTGAAAGAACCTCAGTGAAAGAAACACTCCTGGCCAATTAATGCTATTTATGAGATTAATGCTATTCATGACTACTAAATCACATTAGCATTCAATATTGATAGAGAGAAATTGTATTTGAGAGAGGAAAAGTATATTTGTCAAATCAAAGTTGTTTATTAGCTATAGAGATTACACTTATATATATTCTAGAGTTGGTTACAACGGCTTGTAACAGACTTCCCAACGGCTAGTAACAACCTCTAACCGGCTTACAACATTTACACTTTACTACCTTCTATTATTACAACTTGCTACTAATGACTCAAACTAAATATTCCCATTTTAACTACATATCAAATGTTACGATATGTTGTTAAACTAGTTTATTATCTCGTGTAATACGCGAGTTTAATCATAAATAAACTAGAATTGTACCTACACAATGCACAATAGTGGATGATTTTTTTCAAAAAATTTAAATTGCAATGTACATAAAATTCATAAACTTCATTCAGTACATACGTCAAAAGGTGATGGCGGCCAGCAGCCGGCTTCGCCGACTGCCGGTTCTAGATTGTCTAGCAAATATTAACATTTAATTGTATGATACTCCCTCCGTCCATTTAGATGTGTCTTGTTTTGACTTTTTAAAGTTTATCTTTTTGAACTTTAACCTTAAATATTTTTGTTTGTGTGATATAATATTTGATTAAAATTATATGAATGGATTTAGTTTTAAATGTGTTTTCATTGGTATAATTTTCATCAAATATTATATAACACAAATAAAAATATTTAAGATTTACTTAAGATATAGATTATTATAAAATTTAATGATTTTAAATTTTAATTAAATATAGATAAACGAGACTACCTATGGAAAATTGTTAACACGATGTGTTTTTTACATTATTATTCAGAATTTACACTATCTTTTAATTTATTATAGATTTTCAATATTAGCTAACTAAAATTATACCAGCACGATATGCAGTGATAAATAATTTATTAAACTTTTGAAAAATGTTAATATGTTGAGTGGCGACACACGACGAGGGTGACAACACTCGGCTTCGTCATCATTTGTATTTAGACGGTTTACATTGGAAGTTTATCAGTGGTATTCAATTTTATTTTTGATTCTACAAATAAATATTGTATTTATTTTGTTAAACAAATTAGTTGGTGTTTACTTTGTTTTAATATTAAAATTATTACGACTTTTCTTATTATATGAATATTATTATCACGAATTTTTTAGTATATGACCTTTATTATTATGATCTTTTTAAAAAAAGAATATTACATCAATACATTAAGGACTTTGTATTTGTATTTGTTTTCTGTTAATTTATTTTTATAAGGATATATTGAACTTACCCGTTCATCGGACGATATCTAAAACTAGTATATAACGTTGAAGGACTAAAGGTATCATTGACCAATTGGAAAGTCAATGAGATCATCCAAATGATCTAAGGGTATAAATCAAAGTTTGAAATCCATCCAAGGGCTCTCTCTTGATTCATTTTCATGGGATTTTCTTACCTGTATGTAGACTATAGTTTTATGGGTTTTTTTTAGAACAACGAGTTAGTTGAGAGATCGAGTACCCACAGTAACATCCAAGCGGGCAGTATGCGACCCCGATCCACGATTCACATTCCCTCGTTACCACCCCCAAGGAAAACCTTTGGGGATACCACTCTGAAAGGAAACCCCTTGAAGAGATTTGAACCCAAAGACCTCTCCAAATGGAAAGCCCCTCTCCTACACTGCAACATATGGGTGGTCAATCTTTCTAAAGGGTTTCTCTTTGATTAGCTGGGGAAGTGTCAATTAATGTATGTTGGATGCAATATTGCTTACATGCTGCAGGGAATTGATTTACTAATGTTATTTGGCGTCATTGTCAACTTCTACTTTTTTATATCTATAGTTTGTTATGTGTGACATTTTTCTCATCATGTTCATAAACATAAACGGTTGACAAAGAAAACGAAGCAGGTGGTGATGATGATGTATACAAAGCTATTAAAGAGATAATTATTAATATTTTAGATTAGATTGAAGATGATGGATAAAGTTACACGTAAAGAGTGTGATAGTTTTTTAATTAATTAACTTATCTTAAATGAAAGGATAGGATTGTTATTTTACTCTATATTTATTATGTATATAAATATAAATTTATGTTTTAAATAAAAGGTATTTTTGTCATTTTCATTTTTTCCTTCTGTAATTTTAGTCTGAATTGATATAAATGGAAAAAAAATGTAAATTTAGGTGGCCTGTAACTCTGTAAGTCTCATTTGAATAATTGGCTGTCGACATTATCCCTATTTAATTTTAGATATAGAGATAGAGATAAAAATGGTGATAGTGACAGTGATGATGCAAAAATCGACATTCATGACTCAGTAAACCAATGATTTTAGAAACTCTGTTCCCAAAGTGTTCCCATAACTCCGGAACACAGATCCTTTTATGCGTGCTCGGTGGTGTTGTTTATAAATTTTCTGAGTTGATTGACAGATCAAGGAAAACTAACCCATCTGATTTAGAGAAATGCATGCCAGATAAATTGGAAGCAGTGGCCAACGCTTTCCTCCATGACTGCAGTTTCTTAGGATCTCTTTTGAACTTTTTCCCACGCCGTTGAAAGGCTTCGGCGAATTTTCGTTTCAGCCCTCGCACATCTGACGGATCCACATGGTAGAACACTGGCAACACCTTTTGTCCCATCCGTTTATGGCATTTCATAATTTTGGCAAGCTCTTCCAAACACCATGAAGAGTTTGCATAATTTTCTGAGAAAACAACTACCGCATACCTTGATTCTTCAATCGCTTTCAACAATTCTGGGGTTATCGGTTTTCCTCTATGGATCATCTCGTCTTTGAACGTATATAGTCCCTTATGAATTAGAGCTGCATATAGATGATCTACAAAACTGTTTCGAGTGTCCTTCCCTCTAAAGCTTAGAAACACATCATATGTCCAATTTTCATTTGTTTTAGAAGATAATGAAGATGAAGAAGAGGCACAATCAGAAGCCATTGAAGCACAGGATAACAATGGTTTCACAAAATTTTGGAGTGCAAAAAGAAAGTAAACTCTTTGTTTGTTTGATACAAACTAGTTAGTTTTATATTATAAAGCTGTTTTAAATTATAAGTTGGTAAACCATGGACTAAATTGCATGATCTTCCTTGAACTTATGGCCAAATGCCCAAATGACATGACTCGTCCTTTATAGAATTAGGACTTTAATTTTCATAAGTGTCTAGCTATTTATATATTTTAATTACCAACTTTCGTATGTGAGGCAATTGTACTGTTCCTAAATTTTACCTTTTCTTATGCTTTTGGTACTATTATTTACAGCAGGAGTTATATGTTTCAGTAAATTGATTGCCACGTACTCTTTATGATGTATATATTCACATACGTGTCTTATTTCCATTTTACCTTCTTCTTCACTTTTGCTTCTTACTTCTTATCAGTTTCACAGTTGTTTCATCGCAGACAGGTAACTAAGCTTAGCCTTTTTTTTTTCCACTTCGATTTCTTTTTTCCTAAATGTCATTCTAAAGTTATTTGCATATATGTATTTGTGTCCCTTTTTTTTTCCTTAATAAAAATGAGGTTAAACATCTAAACTTGAGTTTCGCACAAAAGGTGCTCGATGAAATGTCTTTGTACTTACAGTTGTTGGTTTCAAATTGATAGTAAATACTTTTGCATTTTAGGTTTGTCCTTCGTTATTTTTGGTACTGGGTATAGAAAATTGAAGATGGATTGGAAAATTGAAGCTGGATAAAAGATTTGGAGGGATAGTTGTACTTTGTAAATAAACATAAAACAAGAATTTAGGGACTACTTGAGGTTAAAATGCCAAACTGCCATTTGCTGACAGTAATAAGGCAGTGAATAAATTTAATTTTGTAGGTCTTATGCTTTAAAAAATATATATATATATATTTTGGAGGTTAACTTTTTGTTTATAGTATTTGGATCTTAATTTGACAGTTTGTGTACTTATTTGTCAATCCTTTTGGTATGAAATTTTTTTTAGTTGTAAATTCCAATAACTTTTCTTTTATATGTTACGTTAGCTTCATAATTTCCACACCATAATATACATAAAAGTTATAAAGATGAGAGAAAGGAAAACCTTTCAAAGGTGGAATACAGAATATGATATGTTGTAACGCAACTCTGCCATGCCAGACCAGAATATCGACAATATGTTTCTTGATGGGTTGGATATATGTTTGATGAATACTTCGCACTAAGTAAAAATTGGTAATAGGCAGTGGAAAGGTAAGAATAGGCAGTGGAAAGGCTGTGGGTGTAATATACTTTTTAGGAATAGTAACTTTGCTCTCACAAAGGAAAGTTGCTTAAGGTTCCATTGTATAGGTGCATTATTATTATTATGTATTATTATATATGTTTATGATAATTACTAATATATAGAAGCTATTGGACCTCCTTTAACATATATTGCCTTCTGTCTCTATATCGTCTTCAGTATAGTACATACCTGAGATGTTGACAGCAAATATAAGAATTATTAGATCATGTAACCCATTTATGCATGCATGTAACCTTTCTTTTTCTGTTGTTGAACAGCCTCTGTGCATATACATCTACCACTTGCTACATCAAATATAAGGTTCGTCGTCTCTCTGTATATTTTATATAGCGTATGTCTAATAGCTTTTAACTCTAATACATAACTTTCTTTGTTTACTTACTTTTGTTAACTACTATTAACTTTAATAAACCTTATAAATTCTTCCTTTCACAAGTGGTTTAAAAATGCCGTCTTCAAGAAAACATAAAAGATGCCTGAATCAGAGATTTTCGACCCGCCAACCCGAACCCGAACCCATTGACAGCCCTACCTGAATGTTTCGCCTGATGCATCATCCAATACTTTTGAAACCATAAATTCTGACACTAGACACTACACAACGCTAAGGCAATCTCGCTATCGCTCTTCTATTGCTCATGCTTCGAATCCTACAACGTCTTTATATATCGATAACGGCGACTGTCATTGGATTTGTGAATATTGCAATGCCTTTTTTTGGTATGACGAGCGTTGTCAATCCGCATCAACTAACGAGCACGTTAGGTATAACCAATGTTGCAAAGGAGGCAGTGGTGTAGACACGTATTACTGCGTTCCATACGTGTCAGTAAATGGAAGTCATATTGCAATTAACCAACAGATCACTCTATCTTCTCCATGGGTTTCACTCTTTTGAAAGGATATTGTTACCTACCTTCTTACACTGTCATCACCGTTCTATTCTTATTGTATACCTATCTTTAGGTATGTTTTCAATTTTAATCTATTTTTATTATTCACTGTTCTATTCTTATTGTATACCTATCTTTAGGTATGTTTTCAATTTTTACTTGCAAATTGGAAACCGTCCAACGTATCTTTGTCCAGATCATGAGGAAGAAATTGGAGTCAAATACATGTAAGTTACACAACATCTTAACTGTGGATTTTTATTTTTATTTTTTCATTACAAGAATAAAATAGCCAAAAAATCTCAGCTTAAAAGACTAAAATTATGACTTATACGGACATTAAAATTAAATAGTAGTTTGCAATGGGCGTAATGTTGCTTAATGTATATTTTATTTAGTCAGGTAAATAAGACCAAAACTGATCGCTTTTTGTATATTTTCTTTACTATATCTATGCTTTCATTTTAAGTACACACCACTTCAGGACAATGATTTTATGAAAGGATAATAGAAAACTTGAGAATAAGGTAAATAAGACAAGCCTACACTTATATTTGGGTAAAGAGGGTAATATGGGTTGCTTCAAGATAGTGAGTAGCTATAGTTATTGTTTAGATTCCCACATTCCTGAATATTAATGTATTGTCACAATTGCAACTTAACCGTGTCTATAAGTTAATATCTATTCTTCATAAACTGGCAATATAACCCTTATACATTAGAGTAAAAGATTTCAGATTCTCGGCAAGTTATGTATGTGGTAGTGTTCTTATATAATGTTTCTTAATGTATATTTTCTTTACTGAGGTAAATAACACCAGCTTACAGTTACCACCATCTAACTGAATACTATATTAAAATTAAATAGTAGTTTGCAATGGGCGTAAATCACACAAATAGAATTAAATGTATACGGTAGTAGTGTTCTTATATAATGTTGCTTAATGTATAGTTTATTTAGTCAGCTAAATAAGACCAGCATACAGTTACCACCATCTAACTGATTGCCTTTTTTATATTTTCTTTACTATATCTATGCTTTCATTTTAAGTACACAACACTTCAGGACTGTGATTTTATGAAAGGATAATAGAAAACTTGCTTGGGTTGCATTCTTCATCCGATATGCTTTTACCCAATCGGGTTCCTACAACAAGACCAGGAGATCTGAAATATACTAGGTTGTGCAAAAACTGGAACAGTTTGGGCTGACCCTTATTTGGGTAAAGAGGATAATATAGGTTGCTTCAAGATAGTTAGTAGCTATGGTTATTGTTTAGATTCCCACATTCCTGAATATTAATGTATCGTCACAATTGCTACTTAACCGTGTCTATAAGTTAATATCTATTTTTCATAAACTGACAATATAACCCTTATACATTAGAGTAAAAGATTTTAGATTCTCGGCAGGTTATGTATGTGGTAGTATTCTTATATAATGTTACGGTTACCACCATCTAACTGAATACACTACATTATAGGTACTGTGTCAATGCCACCATTGAAGACAGCAGCTCAACCACAAAAGTAGTATTCTTTAACGAAGCAATGACTCAAATGCTCGATATAACTTGCGAGGAGATGGTCATGAAACATGGTTACATAGATCAAAAAACAGTGCCTGATCCTATTTTAAAA